>CM051693.1:26738836-26781336 GCA_028022725.1 Lycodopsis pacificus
CACACACACACACACACACAGCAGTTTATTTTAACTCAATCACACACAGACACACACACACACACACACACACACACACACACACACACACACACACACACACACACACACACACACACGACGTCCTGCTGCCACAATCACTCACTAGAGCACCAAATGTGGATTAATCCGCCGCTGAAAATAGACCCCAACAAATGCTCTATTTCCTCCAGTTTGTTTGATTAGAAACTACAATGACCAGCTGTTTTAAGAAATGACTGACTTAAAAATAATAATAATTTAACTTAAATATTTGCATCTTCAGTAGGAACCAAAGGGATCTTATATTTGTTTTGTATTAACTTTCAGCATGAAATGGAAATAAAGTCTCTTCTGTTTTCTCTAAACTTGTTTACGCTGCAGTTTACTTTCCTCTTTTTCATCTTGCATCTGATCTTTGGAGGGAGGAGAAGAGGAGGAGGGAGACGGCCATTAATCAGTGATGAGATGAGTTCACATGAAACGGATTCATCCTCGCCGGGGGAATGAGCTCCATAAAGTTTCATCCTAAAGGGGGAAGTGAGGGACGTTTCTTTTTTCAATCTACATAGTCACATTCCCAGGATCCAGGTCTTTAACAGTTTCTCATCGCCCTCATTCAGCACTGCATCGGCGCTTTTGTGTGGAAGTCAGCTGCGTAGTAAATGCTAACAAAGCTTAGGGGCCAAAAGGCTAGCGGTACTTTAGCCCCGCTTTAGCCAGGCTCCTATTTGTTTTAATCCCGGGTTAAAATGTTCAATGGAGTGGTCAGTCAAAGCGATTAGCGTCTTTGTCTGCAGCTAATCCTGCTGGGGTTTAGAGGCCATTCAATCCTGGAGTTTAAGCTTCTCTGTTTCGCTTTAACACACCGCAGAGCCAAGAGAGCAACAGACACAGTGAGCTAGGGGGGGGGGGGGGGGGGTTCACCAGTGGGGCTTTTTTAGTGCGTCTTGCTGCTCAAATTCAGGCTGCAGGAGTGTGCTTACATGCAATTAGGGGTCCAGTTATGATCAGGTGTTTGGAGCGTCCCGGTTTGCACATGAAGACATCAAATTCTGCTTTCACAAGTTTGGATAAACATCAATGTTTGTATCTGAATTCATCCAACAGAAGCCAGAATACTGTGACATGTAGCGTCCTTATCCAGGTTTCTGATAGCTGCGTCATGTTCGCATCCACAGGCTGCATACATAAGAAGTGGACGTAGTCATCGTGACGTCACCCGTTGGTTTGTGGACGGATGTTTTCAAGCCTTCGAGTTTGGCCGTCGCCATCTTTGGCTTTTTTGCAAACCACTGAACCATATGTGGACCGAGGAGGCGGGACGTGAAGATGCTGTTCACGGCCCTGGTGCCGATCTGTCAATCACAAGGTAGCCCCGCCCTAAAGCATACCCTGCTTTATGGTCTGTTTGACTCTAAATGGACCATCATGTACTAAATGAACATCATGCTGTGTTGAAGAAGAGTTGAAATAGAGATTGAGACATAAACTCATGTTTACAACGTTTACTGAGGGAATAAATCAAGAGAGAAGAAGAGTCATCCTCTCATCGACTTAAATAGAGAGAAATAATAGGTTCTCATTATTTAATCGATTCCAATTATTGGAAAGAATATGAGATTTAATCATCCAAAGCAAAGCATCAAAATTACACCTCATTACTCTCAGGTCTAGATGTTGATCTATGAAGCTGGATGCAGATCTGGACCGGAGAGTAAATATAGAAACACGTAGAGAACTTGCCTGCTCTGTTGGACTGGTCGATCATGGGCTGAACGATCCGCCGCCTCGCGTTGATGAACCTGAGAAACAGAAGAGGAGAGGAACAGGAGGAGGGAGGAGAAGGAGGGAGGAGAAGGAGGGAGGAGAAGGAGGGAGAGACCGTTTATAAATGATGAGCAGCAGTCGTTCAATGTTGTGTCTGTAAAGCTGCAGAGGAACCTCGGCATCCTCTCTGATTCACTGTGGGACATCGTGCACCTCACTGCACACAGAACATCACGAGCTTCTCTCGTATTTCTTTGTTTTCTGAGCGTGACGGAAAACAAATAGGTTCATTGAGATGAAAAGTGCTTCATACAACCACATGCAACATCTTTAAGGCAGTCGAGCTTCTGTTCCAGATCTATCAGCACAGAAAAACTATTGCTTTCAGTTCAAGTTTCAAAAAACGAAATAAGACGGAAAGACACAGAATTATCTCACCTAGACTTTTTTAATATTAGTAATTGGTATTGGTAATTTGTATATATATTTTCAAGCCTTTGGGAGGAGATACAACGATGTCAAAATGTCTGTTTTTGCTAAACTAAACTTTCCACGATAACTGCGTCATTTGTACTGATATGATTAACACCAAGACGCAAAGCACACCAAAGGTTCAGTAGCTAAACTAGTTTGGTTTCCTTCATTTTAGCAGCTGACACTTCAACATAACCAAAGTTTTAGTTTAAAACGCTGACATGTTGGTCCTGTCCGGTGGTCCAGTTCATCAGTTTAGTTTGGTTTCAGTAAACTCAGAGTTCAGGTTAGTAACGAACAGGAATTAATACCCTGTGGTTCACTTCAGCAGCTTCAGTTCAGTTTTCCGTTTGCTAAACGCCAGGTTTAGCAGCTCATTTTGGAACTTGACCAACAGTTTAGATAAACAGCTGAACCTCTGGTACCGTTTGTGGTCCAGTTCGTTGGCTAATGCAGTTTGATTTCCTTTAGCCAACACTTTCATTTAAACAAAACTAAGGTTGTAGTTTTACAGCTACAATATGTTCCTGTTTAGCTGGTGGTCTGTAAGCTACAAATGCAGGTTAGTAGCTAAAAGTGTTTCATTTTTATTAATTATTAATTGTATTAAGTCAGGTCGTTTGGTTCAAGTTAAGTTCTGATTTATTTGCAGTTCATATTAATTTGCCAAATCCAATGAAGCCGTTTGTCCACTTGGCTTCCTGGAGCTCGGCCATCTGTTGGTGTACAATGGAAAACTACAATGGGACAACCAGCCATTTAATCACACGTCGGTCCACTTTATCGTGTTTAAAGTTGTATTCCACAGGTACCAGCGGGTTTGCACAGTGCTTCCTAACCGGGTTAAAGCCGTGGTAGAAAAGTGTGAACTGCACTCGTGGCTTCAGGCGTCGGGGGGGGGGGGGGGGGGGGCTGCAGCAGCGATGCATTCATACATGTCCCCTTCTAAGTACACTCTTGAAAGCCATCATCCTGGTATGCGTGACCTATGACCTGGCACCTTCTGTGACCCCCCCTCCTCCTCCCGTTAACTCCCCCATATTCCCCCTGTCGCCTCCCCTCTGCCTGGTCTTCCTCAGCTTAAAGCCTTCTGAACCGCCTGTCGACCCCTCCCGACCCGCCCCGGAGTGAAAGCTCTGTGGTTCCCCACTTGATTTATGTCCCCTACAACCCCCCCCCCCCCCCGCGGGAGGGATGGTTCCATTTCAACTTGTTCGGAAAAGAGGGAGGAGAGGGGGGTGCAGAAAAAAAAATAAAAGTGGGGGGACGACCCTGTTTCCTTTTCAGGAAAACAAAAGCCAGAGCAGCCTTTTCAGGGAGTAAAAAAAAAAAGGCTAGCAGGAGGAGGAGGAGGAGGAGGAAGAGTGAAATACAGAAGAGTTTTTAGAGAGTAAAGGAGGATCTGCATCAGCTCCAACAGGAAGCTGAACAACTTTCACTGAAGTATTTGACATCGTCGGGTCTCGAGGGAGTTTCCTCCCCGAAGTTCTGACGACACGCAAATAATTTACTCCCTCTGGTTTTTAGCGCCACGTGATGCTTTAAATGCTGTTTGAGAGACTCTTTGAAAAACTGTCTTCTAAAAATACAAAATACTTAGAAATAAGGAGAAAATAGATGAGAGAAGTATACTGGTTCCAGAAGTGAAGACTTTTTTTGCGACAGGAACAATGTCACAAGATAATTAACGAAAGAAGACGAATAAAGAAAACATGTTTCTGTTGCAGTAAATTACATTTTAAATACGTGTTTTTTAATGTTAATACTAAATACTTTTACCTCTTTGGGAAGTTTACAAAAGGAGAAACGAAACTGTTGATAATTCACGTCCACGACGAGGAAGGATCCTCTGTGATTCTACAATCATTAATTCCTGGGATGAAAACTCATAGTTTGGTTTAACCTCAGCAGCTGTGGATAATTAATCATGTCATGTTCTGATGCTATTGTTTCATATTCGTTGGATTGTTCATTTGGTATACTATGAATAAATCCAAAGTCGTTCAAGTTGAGGCAGAAAGAAAGAAATGGAATCATCTGACGTCAGCCTTTAACCTCCATAAGAGTCAAGAGCCTCACCTATTCATGACCCCTCACACCATGAGGCTGAGTTTACAGCTGTCAACCCATAAACACACACACACACACACACACACACACACACACACACACACACACACAAACAGAGACATTGACCATCAGCTGCCCCCCCCCCCCCGGCCTCCATAACACTGAGGCTTATTCTTCTGCAGCCAGACGACCCATAAACTGCGACACGGCACCCGACTGAGCTCAGGTACCGTTTGAATCAGGTCTCTCTCTTGTTTTTGAGAACGTATTTAACCTTCCATTGATCCTGGACGGTTCTGTTACGATTTAAAATCTCTTTTCTGAGGGCGTCCTGGCCGAGACGTTTCTCAAACACGGTGTGTGAAATAGTCCTGAAATGTGATCCACTGGTTTCGTGTTCAGGGACACGAACTGTCCATGTTTTTCTCAAACGAAAGTTAGGTTGAGGCAACAAAACCACAACAAAACCAGAGCAAAACCACAACAAAACCAGAGCAAAACCACAGCCCGGTGTCGAGCACAGTCTCGTTTGTTGGACCCATCCACCTCCCGCCCAACGAAAGTCCTCTCTTTGAACATTAAAAACCACGTCACTGGCTCCAACTGTTGCTTAATCACGTGGATGCATTTAATTTGTGTGTCCGCCACGAAAAAAGGATCCTAATTGACTTTCCATTGTCATAAAAACAACAACAGACAATTTATGTCCCTGCACCCAAAACATGTGACTGTTTCACAACCTGTCATGATGCTGGGCTGGATTCTCACATACAAGCACAAATAACAGACTTTAAAGCAAAAACAGAAAATAGTTCAGGAGGAGGAGGAGGAGGAGGAGGTGGAGGAGGAGGAGGAGGAGGAGGAGGAGGGCGTTTGCTCCTCAGTCGGTCTCCTCTACTGAGGTTTTAAACAAAGCTGCTACACAACCACAATCACCAAACACACTGCTTGTAAAACAGTCGCTAAGCCCCGCCCACCCTGGGTGTCACTCTCAGGTCAGTACACCACCCCCCTACCCCCCCCCCCCCCCTCACCCCCTCACAACGGGTGTGTTTAAAAAAAGCAGTCCAGCTGTTTGACATGAAAATGCCATTTACACCAACTGCCTTCAACACCCCCCCCCCCTTTCAGAGAAAAGGTGACGAGGAAGAGGAAAGGAGAGGAAATTTAAGAAAGCAAGCGAAGGAAACAAGGAGAGGAACTACAAGTAAGCAAGGAAAAGAAACAAGGAAAAGAGATGAAAGGAAGCAAGGAATGTAAAAAAACAGTAGAAGGGTGGAAACAAGGAGAGGAGAGGAAATATAAGGAAGCAAGGGAAGATGAGAGGAAAACATTTAAGGAAATAAAAGAGGAAAGGAACTGAAAGGAAAGGAGAGGAAACGAGGGAACAAAGGAAATTATGAGAGGAGAGGAAGACGTCATCTGTAAATTCAAGCATCTTTATAACAGTCAAAATGAACCGACCTCATATCAACCACTCAGTGCTCACACACACACACACACACACACACACACACACACACACACACACACACACACACACACACACACACACACACACACACACACACACACACACACACACACACACACAGAATAAAACAGCGGTCGGATCAAAGCTTGATTTACAGCCTTCGTCTCTGCTCGTTCACTCCGAATCTGCAGAATCAGGGAAAACACTGCGAGCTGCTCCAGAGGCGTTACCACGGCAACAGCCAAATATTCAGAGGGAGCGGGGGTCTGACTAATGGGTCCAGTACACATATATGTATATATGTGTACAGTATATATACTTATTTAAATGATGTCATGATACAAATAACATGCCTGAGATTGTGTGAGTGCACTCGTCTGCTGTTTATAATTCATGCAAAATACATGGAGATAAAAATCTAAATACTTAATTACCTCTTTTTCATTCAGGTGGTTGATCCACTTGATTCAAGTGCGGTTTTATTTTCTTCAAATAATTAGTTTGTGTTTGTACAGTCTCAACACAACACCTCTGTGATGTCAACAAATGTAATCATTTCGTGGAAGCGCATTAACATTCAGGCCGTCTGACGCGGTGAACCGTGTCCTCGCTCGTCTTCCGTCTCGTTAGCTGATCGACCGCGTTGCTACTGAACAGTCTGGTCTCTGTTCACATCCGAGAATCGCTTCTGACGCTGAGGACGTTCACGTTCTGGTGGCATGAACTTGGACAAAAACGGAAACTGGAACCAGGTTCTGAACCCTGAAAGCTTCCTGGGGAAGCTCTCAAAAAGGTCACAAAACTTGAAAAAAACGCGGTGGAAATGGCTCTAATTGGATAAAACCCGAGGAACCACCAGTCCTTTAAAGCTAGAGTTGATAATCTTGAGAAATCATCAAGTTATCCAACATGAAAACTCAGCCCAGTGTTGCAGCACTGACACCCCGTCCCGTCAGGCCTCCCTCTAAAGCCACTCCCCTAAAATGATCAAGATTAACGTAAACAACCAACATGACTGTTGTTTGTACTCACAGCTGTTAAGCCGACCGTTTGACACGGTCATTTACAGTCCGGCAGCAGCCGACGACACCTTTCTCTCTTTTTGTCGGAGCATTTGAATCATGTCTGAATGCAAAGATAAAAATGCTTCTGAGGACGATTACCAACCCGCCCTGTAAGTTTAGGTGGGTTAAACGGTGTGGTTAAATCCCCAACAGTGTAATTTGCTGACGTTTTCATTTCTGTGTCCATAAACAGAACACATCATGACAACCTCCTACTGGTCTCTACCTCCAAGCTCCAATTAACTCTCCAATTAACCGCCTCCTCCCCTCTGTAACTGTAATTGGGGGATATTTGGAGAAGGGGCAACCCCATAGGATCTAATTCACATCATTAGGTTTCCTCTGGGGGGGGGGGGTTGCAAACACACAACAACAACGCCGTATCGGCAACGTCGCCAACTCACCAGTTGTTGACCTGCAGGATGGTGAGGCCGGTGTCCTGGGCCAGCTGCTTCTTCTGCTCCTCCGACGGGTACGGGTGCTGCAGAGGGACAAAACACCGAGGCGTCAACAAACTGCAAGACATCACGGGGGTCGTTTCTTCTTCTGGGTTTTTTTTTTTTTTTAGTGCGAGCCTGAAAGCTGCTAATTAGCGTTACAGAAGGGAGGCGGGGCCTGACTCATTAAGGGGATATGAAATGGAGCATAATTAATGGAAGAAATGGTGAGCCAATTAGAGAGGGAAGCCAAGTGGAGAGAGCGCCCCGTTAATTAGTGTGTGTGTGTGTGTTGGGGGTTGGTTCAGGCTTGTTTCTCTAACAGTAGTGGATCAGAACAGGCCTGAGGCTGCACAGCTCCATCCCTGGAGTCTCTGTGTGTGTGTGTGTGTGTGTCTGTTTATTATGCTTTCAAATGTTATGTTGTAGACGTTGTATGTATTGATTCAATGTGTCCTCATTCAACGGTTCATACGTTATCTTACAAGCGCTCAGAAAAATTAGCGACCAGAGCGGCTGCGCTAACCAAGCCCCCAGGAAGAGCGTCCGGCTTCGTAGTGGCCAAAACGGTGGAATTACAGCTTCAGGGTCGGTCACATGACGCCATGGGGCCCAACAAGACTTCCCTGAATAAACTCGCATTGGGAAAGTGACGTCTGTAAATCAACAGATCATTTTTTTTGAGGTAAAACGACTTCCCAGTACTTCCCAGTACTTCCCCCATCAGCAGTCTGAGCTTTAGTTAAATCAAGTCATCCTGGCAGCCATATGTTGGCTTGTTGTTGGTGGTTGCGGCTGTTGAAGGACGGTCTCTCCTCCTCAGCTCAGCAGGGAAACAAAGAGAGGGAATTTTATTCTGTAGAAGGTTTTAGCTTCATGAAAAACCCTGGAGTAGTTTAATTAAAAGAAGAGTCATGAATTCACATATTTTCACAATAACAAGTGTATTCTGGACATGAGAGTCTTGTTTTTAGACAGACAGGTTTAGGTAAATGTGTTACATTTGATGTGACCACGGGGGTTTAATAACAACGAGTCTGCATGAACTCCAGCCACAGTCACAGGGTATCAGACTGGAGAGAAAGGTTCACGTAAAGATGTGAACAATAAATTATGTTTCACTGCAACCGAGCTGACAGCGAGCGAGAGTTTCTTCGTCTGCCGACTGAAGCCAGCTGCTGCAGATCCTCGGCGGCACGTTGCTGCCCGTCCCCGACCCAGATAGCAGTTCAGAAGTTCAGTTCCGAAGAGGTCAGACTCCTTGAACTCTGCAGAGGACGGAGCGGAGCATCCGCAACGGCCGGACACATGGCGGAGACTTTGAAAAGGAATAACTTAAGAACAGGAAGCATGAGGGAAGTGTGCCCCGAGATGTGTCGTTTTTGTATTTTGTGAGACTTTCTACATTTCAGATGGAAATATTTGGCGTCATGAAGGAGCCACTTCATTCTTACAAGTGATTTAAGAGACATTTCACATTTCTTCTTTGGTTTGAACCACAGACTGTTTACAAGAAGAGGACATTGTGAGCTCAGCTGTTGGTTTGTGGGTTGTTGGTTTGAAGCCTCGAGTTCGGCGATTTCGCCGTCGCCATCTTGGATTATGGCCGTCGCCATGTTGTTTTTTTCCGCAACCGATGAACGGAAGTTACCATATAGACATTATCTAAAGCCAAATCCAGCAGCAGAGCATTTCACTGCTGAATCTTTCTTAAAACTATATTTTTAGTTTATACTTTTTTATGTCAGTAAAGGCTTAGAACACCTGCTCCTTTACGGGTCTGAAGTAATGAAAAAATAAAACCACCGTTTTGTAAATGTGTGAAGAGAAATAATCTAAGCGTTAATGTATTTTCACTGCAGCCGAGCCGACATGCGAAAGACAGAAAAGGAGAAGATATAAAGCAGGAAGATTCCTCCACCGCCCATCACTTCCTGGTTTTACTACAAACTATCGCCAGCCAATCAAACGGCCTCGGGCCGACACCAGACGTCTCACCACATGTCTCTCTGGTGAGGAGGGAAAGTCTTTGATGTCTCCTTTCCTCCGCCCTGACCATCCCTCTGCCAAAACTGCAGCGCTTTCCCTGTGATCTGATAGCAGGTAATTGGCCTAAACTGCATCTAATTTGCCACAAAGAGCGATAATCACGAGGTCGTTTCATCGCCTTTTCAGCCGCAGAGTCGCAGCTCCCTCCGGGGCGGCGCTTTAATTGTTCCGATTTCAAAACAAGGACGAGACAAAGCCAGTGACGGACCTTCAGAGCGTCACATGAAGATTGTTTAAACCTGGGCAACACACACTGCTGGGTCAGGACCATCCCGCTCTTATTGCTCATTCAGTCACATAAAATCTCCACGCAGCACGAAAAACAACTTCAATGTTCCAAACCGCAGAGTCTTCGAGGCGAGAGTGAAAACACATGGTGCACGGTTCAGGGCTGGTCCACCTCGCGGTCTAATTTCAGAGTTTCCACTCAGGGTTTTAATCTGAAGCCACCTGTTCGTTATACAATTATAATCCTGTTAGCAGAGAGCAGGCTGGCCGGCCATCTCGCTGTGAACAGAGCTTATCCAAACAATGTAATATCGGGCATGAATTTAGAATTGTGAGGTTTATCAGCTTAATTTAGCAGTGCACAGATTATTCGTTTGAGCAGAACAAACGACACTTAAAGTTACTGTGAGGACCTTTTAACATGAAACAATCCCGATGCCTCTACATGACTTCATATTTCTATATAGTTATTATTAATGCTTGACATCGGATTCCGTGCAAAATCATGCAAAATGTAACAGGTTAACCAGAAACTCCTTCAGCAGCGTCTCCTCCTCCGAGCAGAAGTGAATAGTTGCTCGTAGTCGCTTTAAAACCTTTACGCGTTGCCTAACCGCGATGCATTTGCCAAAACCACAATCTCGTTTTTGCTCGGTTTAGTTTCCCCATCTTGCTGCAGTGATGTACAGGTGCACTCCAGGCCACTGTGACATCACTGGGTGTGGTTACAAGGTGCACAACAAAGCACACTGAACAAAACCCGGGGGTTTAGCAGAATCGCCCACACTTCTTCATCACCTCCAAACACACTGTTTCCCGCTGTGATGTGGGGAAGGTGTTGCTGTTTAGTGTCCCAGTAAAGCTGTTAAGAGGCTGTAATTACAACTCATTTAGAGTGTGTGTGAGACGCTGTGTGTGTGTGTGTGTGAGTTAGTATTTAACAAACACGTCAGCACTGGTCCAGAGTTGTCCCCCTCTGATACAATTTAAAGGTTGAAAATTAAAGAAATGATCAGAAAGAAAACAAAAGTTGGACCATCTTGTGTTATTGAGTCGTTAATTTGAAGGCGACTTTAAATTGCGTCTTCTTTCCTGATCCGTCTTTTCGGACAGCTTGAAATCTTTCCCTCCATCTGTCCTCTGATTGGCCTCGACTCCTCGCTTCATTATCTGACGGACGCTCATTTACGCTGTCAGGGAAGAAAGGCTGCTCCGTGATGTATGTGGCCACATGCTGGACATTTTTTGTGTGTGTGTGTGTGTGTGTGTGTGTGTGGGGGGGGGGGGGGGGGTGAGAGGTCAATAAAGGCGACCCCCACAGAGAGCCGGGCCCTGGGGTCCCTGGGGGGCCTGTCACAGAGGTAATGGATGATGTTTTCACTGCAGGGTGAGGGAGCCACAGAACAGCCGTCCTCACACTGACGTCTGTTCACAGTGGCCTTTATTTTTAACCAAATCCAGAGAGTTTCAGACCAACCACAGTCCTGGTAGTTGGGTGCTTTGTTCTTGGCTAAGCAACTTGGGAGATTTGGTTCACGGAAAACTTTACAGTTTTGTAAGAAACATCATATCCGACCTGGTTAGACTGTATCTTTGACCTTTGTTCCTGAATCTGCTGCTACTTCTAGTAAAAGTAACTTAATAAAAAAATATATATATCAGTTACAGGAAACTTAAATCTAAAACTCTGTATCTGTAACAGATTTAAAAACGCTTAAGTCACAAAAACAAGTTTGCTTTTGGAACCTAAACAAATAATCACAGGAACTAAATCAGGAACGACACATTCCTTGAAGACTTTTTCGGGGCCGGGACTTACGCTGCTAAATATAGAACGAGCTCTTGAACTAATCTACAACTAACTCTCGAACTTAATCTAAAACAAACACTGGATCCAACTCTAGAACTGAATTTAGTGCTAACTCTAGAGCTAAATCAGGAACTACACAATCCTCGAAGACCAAAACTAGTAACTACCTTCAGTACTAAATCTAGAACTTACTCTGAACTAACTCTAGAACTAGCCTTGTGTGGATGAAATGCAGTTAAAGATGTTGAGTTTCAAACATCTGCGACATACTTTCCCTTTATAAACACAAGCAGCTGCAGCACAAGCAGCATCTCATCACATACGTGCATGTGAACTCGTTGTTTATCCGGATGATTTAAGCTCTTGTCACGTCAGAAAGTAGCACTATCCATTAGCTGAGAGGCTAATCGCTAACACATTAACCAGCCAGGAGAATCCTTGCACTATTCAAATCACAATCACAGGCCCAATATATGAGCTACCTTGGATTGTAGGTTCAAACTGTTTATTGAAGAAACGTATTTGTGCCACTGACTCCTGAGTCATAACGTTGGTCCTGATAGGCCGTGTAACAGAGCGGTTCTTACTCTGGAAAGGTTTAAATAAAAAATGGATGGTGCCAAACGGCGTCGAGGCTATAAAGAGCTTTTGCTGTTTATCTAAAAGAAATGTGAAGTCGGCACGATGTCGGTCAACAGCACAAATGTGTTCATCGAGGTTCACCAAGCTTGAACTCTGCATGAAAGATTTGCACAGATTTACTTCGTCCATGCGAGGCAACTCGCACGGAAAGTCCTCTGAAGTAACACAGGACGCACGGCGAAGCCAGCTCTGAAAAAAAACATTCAGATTTTCATTCTTGCTTTTCGTTTTTGCTGATTCATTCATTACTTCCACATTTGTTGAGCAATAAAAAGACGCTGAAACAGAGACGAAGCGGCAGCAGATCGCAGAAATCACATTTTAGTCCTTTGGGTCTTTCAGTTTGGAGGAGTGCGTGAACACCAGCACCGGCAGGTTTAGTGATCGGATGGTTCTGTGGCAGCGATGGAGGACAGCTTGGCCAACATGAGAACTCGATGATGGACAGAGACTGTGATGCGATGGTGGATTTCACATTGGTGGCGTTTGACGTCTGATGGCGTTATGAGAGCGAGCCCTCTTGTACGGTCCCGACTCTAGTGAGGTGGTGGTGCCGGTGCGGGGGGGGGCTGAACACGTGTTGGTGCCTGTGGGTCGCCGTGGCCTCGCCGTCACCCACATCTGCAGCTCTGCGTCTGTAAACAGCTGCTGATGGATGGATGGATGGAGGTGTCCCGGTGCCCTCTGACCCGTGATGGATGGAGGGCAGGGGGTCTGCGAGGTCAGCGCCGGGGCTTCCTGCTAACTCATCAGTCCCGCCCGGCTCAGGAGGCCCATTCCTCAGCCGGCCGACAGGCGAGCGGAGTGAAGACTCTGTAAATGTGCCGCTCGCTTTGAAGTTTGGGAGTCATTTTCTCTCGTCTCTTCATACCGACACCATCGTGTTTTTGTTTTTTTTTTCCTCCAATTTCTGCTTCTCCGTCGTCGCCGTCGTCGTGCTGAGAAGCACTTGGACGTGCAAAGTCTTTCCAGCTGTTTTGATGGAGTCACATGTGTAATTTGTAAGCCAAAGCAGCTCTTTAATGAGTTGGGGCGACTGTAAACAAATGTACACACAACGCTTCCACCACCTGTTTGTGATGCAGGTTTATAAAGAAGTTATTTAAGGAGGCAAACAACATCTGTGAGCGAGAGGGAGGTAAATTACAAACTAATTACATAACAGGGAGGATGCTTCCCATTTGTTTTTTTCCACTTTTACATGAAATAAAAATGGGAAAAAGCAGGAAGTGTTTGTGTGTGCGTGTATGTAAACAGCATGTCGGTTTGTGGCTCTGCATTGATGAGCTGTGGCTCAGAGAAGGCTGCTGGAGTTTGTGTACGACTTCACAAATGCACACGCACACACACACACACACACACACACACACACACGCACGTCATCAGCGTTGCTACTGCGAGGCCTGAGACACAAAGATTCAGGACGGATCAGGATAAACTTATCTCTCAATGATCTCTCCTGAATCGGACATTTTCCACATGTTGCTTCCCCGAACGTTTCCATTACCACTCCGTGTAACCACGGTAACCATGTCCATCAGGATTGAAGCGGGCCGATAATAAAGAGTCCGACTGCAGAACTTATCAAAAACAGGCTGTCAGTTCAAAAGACTTATAATGCTCTTCTAGAAGTGTACACACACACACACACACACACACACACACACACACGCACACACACACACACAGTATTGAAATGAGTATTACTGCATTTCTGCACTGTAAAAAAAAAAACTATGAAAAGTCAGACATTCCTAATTTTACTCCACTACAGATGTACAAGCATCAAAATGCTCTTAAAGTCACTGTGAGAAACGTTGAACTGGTTATGAAACCGTTGTGATGCCTCAATGTGATCTTCAGAGAGACGGTTATATTATATTTAAGATCGCCATCGACGCCACCCGGGCGGGTTCTGGTAAAATCAGATGAAATCACCGCTGGGAGCGAACTTCTGGAGGCCCAGGCCACAATGCTAGGCCCGCTGGAGGGAAGGGAGGCACGGGAGAACCAGAACCAGGACAGAGCGGGTCCGACTGTCGGACCCTGGTGCTCTGAAACACTACCACGTACGTCCACAGGGGCCGCCACAATCAACACAGAATGTAAGTTCCTTCTGGACAGTCTGAAGATGTGATGTGGATGTTGTTGAATGCTTTTTAATTGCAATATCAGTCACCTTTTGATACGTCAAACTTTTATGGATCTCTTTGATACCTCTTGTTTCAAACCTGCCTCCATGTTGTGTCATTATTTTCTCTACTTTGGTGTTTTGATTCCTGCATTGAACGTACTGTAGCCCTTCATTCAACCTTAACCGCCAACAGCTAGCGCCTTTCCTCCCTCCCTCCCTCCCTCCCTCCCTCCCTCCCTCCCTCCCTCAGGTACCAGTGTTCCCTCCCCCTCCCGCAGTTCCTCTCACCTCCCATCTGCTGCAGGACTCGCTGTCCTCCAGGTTCAGCTAAAAGTCCTGGCGGCGGCCCCGACCCCCGTCGAGCAGGAACCGATTTAGCCTCTCCATGTTTGGAGGCAGGCAGGGGGAGATGGGGGGGAGGGGAGGAGGAGGAGGAGGAGGAGGAGGAGGAGGTGTTTGGTTGTTCTGCTGGCCTCAGCCAAAACTATGAGTCAGTCACTGCTGGGACTCTCAGCACTGAGCCGGTCCTCCCACCTTTACTGGACAATTCATTTCAGTTTCACGCTCGTAAGAAGTCATTTTTCCTTTTAGAGGTTCTCACTTTCAGAATGATTAAGAGTTGGTTTATGTTTCATGCTGATAAGCAGAAAGATATGAATATAACTCTGGTGAGAGTGACTCTTGTTCTAATGCTTTGGACACACCCGAGCAGACAAACCTGGGCTTTCACAGTTACATAATAATCCAAATGAGCAAAATGAGCTTGTTTGTCACACTAATGGGCTGTAAAGCGTGAACACAACAGCTGCTGATGTGTTTTGTTGGTAATGATGATAAAGTATTGACATCGTAGTTGTTTACCTTTGGCGTTGACAGTCGTACATATTTGCTGTGGCTCTTTATCATTCATTATTTATTGGTAATGAGGCTGTTGTACTTGGTGTAAATTGAGCCAAAAACCTCACAGATTTCACTCAGTTAGATTAATGTTATGTAATGAGCTATCATGTTGGACACCTTGTCATGATTCTAATAAAATGCGTTTTATTTAAAACAAATATTTCTTCATTTACAAATAACCCTGGTTATTCTTGAAAGGAAAATGTCCAGTTCACATTGCTCCTTTGATACTGAAACCAGGTTTCTCCTGATTGGTTAGGCCGGCGTACTGATGAACGAGTGGCAAACTGTAAAGCACTTTAGATAAAAATATAAATGCAGTTCAACTAAAAAGAGACAAAAAATTAATCTAAAAGAGAAAAAGGCACAAATTAACACAAAGAAGAAAAAAGGTACAGAGAGCTGTAAAAAGAAAGAAACTCACAACAACAACCACAAAGAGACAGAACATATCTACAAAAAGACTCAAAACAACCACAAAGAGACAAAGCAACCACAAAGAGACACAACATGACTACAAAGATATGTAAAACAGCTGCAAAGAGACAAAGAAACTATTTACAGGGGGAAAACAACCACAAAGCGACACAAAACAACAGACAAAGAAAGTACGACAAAAATACCAAAACGACAACAAAAAGAGGCCAAACATCGATAAAGTCTGAGTGATTGGCACATGTGTAGGAGAGGTGATGAGGCCTTTTGCACGCCTGTGCCCAAGACCCTTATTTCAGTCCTATGAATATTAGAAACAAGCTGTAATTCTAAGCTGGTTCTCGCCCCCAAACCCTGAAGTTTAAGTCGATCAGAACTGATATAATTGTGTAAATTCACAGCTGTGCTTACGCTTCTGAAGAGCCCACAGGTAAAATACATGGACCACAGCATAGGTCAAAGGTCATCACCCCAAACTGAGAACGTCCCCGGGTTGTGAGCAGGTGGGAAAGCAGGGCAGAACGGTAGGGGGTGAGAAGGTCAACGCGACTTCAAATGGACGGAAATGTCAGCACAGAAGTGGGAGGTCACGGGTTCGCTCCTCCGAAAACAGCCACGAGTGCTGATGAAGTGTTTATAGCGAGACGGTAGAGCCAGACACTCCCGACACCTGGGAACTTTTAAACCAGTCCACTGTTGAGAGCACACCTCGGCACGGCAGGTGTACAAGTGCGCCAAATATTTCTGGCGGTCAAGCGGCCCAAGCCGTGAGAGCACGTTGCCGACAAAGTGGACGTCGTCGTGCTCTCGTTTGAAAAATGGTAAGAAAACGCCACTCCAGTGCCACTCACCGTCAGGTGTTGAAAGAGCCAGGCTCTCAGGATGTTGGTGGCCACTTTGGGGAAGATGCCTCTTTTTTTGTTGTGCAGTTTGTCTCTGTCGGGGTCGTCGTCGTCGCCCGTGCTGGGAGAAGCCGCGCCGTTATCCAGGCAGTCACCTGATCGGCACACGGGGAAGGAAAAAAAAAAAAGAAGCGTTGTTACTTTACAGTCACGGCAAGAGACAGATGTTTCCAAATATACCCAACATGCAGGGCTGGGTGGTACACATCTGATTAACGTCAACAACTTCGCTCCGACCTAAATCTCGTGTTAAAAACTAGCCTTTAAAAAGCAATGCAACACCCAATGTTAGTTAGAAAATATACTCTAAGTATAAAAACGCTTTAAATACACAAAGAAACTCACTGTTTTCACAACAATGAGCACATTGGCCATGAACTGAATATTCCTGGGAGGTTGAAGTGAATATATTTACCATCTTTTCCTGTGGTTGCAAAGCGCTGCTATGCAGCTAGCTAACATTAGCACATTTCGCCCGGTGCACACGAGGCCTCTCAGCACTTTTCTGCCCATTAAAAAGGCGCCGAGCAAACGCATGCCCCTTTACTCGTGTACTTTCTGCACAGATTTATTTTTCCCCAGTTGGATTCAAGCTGGTGACCCTGCAGTAACGCCGGCCTGCCCTGCTTTGTAACCCTCCCTTTCATTTCAACTGAAAACCCACCGAAAGCTGGCGGGCCGGTGTTTTTACTGCACTTTCTGTGCCTGTTTAATGAGGCTCATTTTCTCCTCCGTGTTTTTTAACAGGTTAGGGCGACAGGCCCCGGCAACCTGCAGCAGGAGATCCAGGTCCTGCCGCCCGGCTCGGAGTCAGCGGCGGATCTGGGCCTCCCTCCGCCCGAACAGAGGCAGAACTCTGCCGCGCAGCAGAGCCCGAAAAGGTGGAAATAATCATAAAAATGATGCGGAACTCCATAAACAAGCTCTCAGCCTCATTAGGCTGAACCGCAAGCTCCCCGAGGCTGATTTACACTCCCCCTCTCTCCTCAGAGAGCCAAAGACAGAGCGGTCCCACCCAACCTGCTAATGGCTTGTGACAACTCGGCTTCACAACAACCTGTGGAGTCAAAGGAGAAGGGAGCGGAGATTGTGGGTGATGAAGAGAAGGACAGAAAATGATGGAGGACGATTCAGTCAAAGCTGCACGGTGGGCCTTGTGGGGGCAGGGATGACGAGCAGAGACAAAGAAGTGATGAGAGGAAGTGAAATGAACATAACCGGCCATCAATGCTCCCAAATATTCTCACACCTCCACATGAGTTATGTTTCCATTCAAATGTTGCACGAATTTTAAGCAAATTGATGAATTTCCTGCATAAAAGCTTAAAGCTTAAAACGCACATTTCCAAACTCAGCCAAGATTAATATATATATATATATATATATATATATATATATATATATATATATATAGAGTATTTCTTTTCTTGATGTCTGGCGTTTCTGCTTAGATTTCTTGATACAAAATTAGAAAAATGTGTTCAAACACACAGGTGTATGGAAATAACACCATAATATTATAATGTCTGGAGACGGTATTTCAAACGATAGAGAATCTAGAAGCAGTAAAATCAGGGCCAACGTCGTCTTCATCTCTGCTGTGTGACGGCCACGGCCAATAGGCTGCAGAACAACCGAGTGATAAACGACTTCATGGCGAGACAATGTAGCTTCGTGTGCGTTTGTCTTTTTAGAAATTAAACTGACCAAATATTTCACCATAAGATTACGTTTCATTCCACCTAAACTTCACCAAAAGCCATGCCGATGGGAAAAAACGTTTGCCAAAGAATCATGGAAGTGTCGTCCTGCTCGCATGATGAAGATGATGAAGATGATGAAGATGATGAGGATGATGAAGATGATGAAGATGATGAAGATGATGAAGATGATGAGGCTCTTTCTGCTCTGCACGTGTGCGATAAAGAGAAACAAACGCATGAAGCAGTCCGGTCGTGCCGACTTGCCTCCTCTCCTCCATCGCTGCGCTCTTTAACAACTGTTTGTACTGAACTTTATTATCCGCGGTCGGTTGGACGCACGCTCGCTGGAGAGGGAGAGAGAAGTAGAGAGTCTTTATTTTCCACCACGGACCATTGATCGTCTGCTGACGGTGGGAGGGGTCAGATGACTGGAAGCCAATCCAACGCTCTAATGAAGGCGACCTCACTGCTGAGGTCAGACATGGAATAAAAGCACAGAGACGGACGGAGATGAAACTCAACGTGTCCTGCTGGGGGAATTTAAAGACGTATCGGAGGTTGGACTGGCGCTAAATACACAATACGGCCAAAGGTATGTGGACACTGGACCATGGATTAAAGCCTGCACTCGTCCGGTTCCAGCTGTTAAACCAGATGTTTGAATATGGCTGCAAGGGAGCCTTAGTGAGGTCCAACACTGATGTTGCGTGATCACGTTGGGCTAACAGTGGTCCAGTTCATCCCGGATGTGATGGGTGGGGTTGAGGGCAAGTTCTTCCGCACCAAACCGGGAAAAACTTCATCATGGAGCCGACGCTGTGCACCATTGTTTAAAACACAACTGGATGGAACATAAAGTTTTATCTCTGTTGGAACTAGGAGCTCAAACCAGGAAAAAAAGAAAACAAACCAAAAGTACACTTATGCCATTTAGTGCACTACAACCCATTCATCAACCTGCAGAGGTGATTATATACAATAAATTATAATAAAGTATATCATATACTATTCCGAATTGGTCTAAAAATGCTTAATTTATCAACCTGCCGTTACCTGCACGGCAATAGAATTTAGGGATGTCATACCAGAGATTTAGTTGATACCAATACCAGTGAAATTACATGATTCTCAATACCACGGTAAAAGAAACCCCCAAAAAGCAATAAAGAAGAAGAAACAACAAGATACAGGGTGTGCATCAGGGAGCTTCAGAGGTGTTGTTTGGTACATCTTTGAATTTTGGACAGAATCTGGTTAGCTGTGGGCTTAACACACAGACGTGAGATTGAAATCCCCTCATCTCATGGAGAGAAAGCAAACAAGTGTATATTCCTCTCTCTGTTCTACGACAGAGGAAGCCCATTCAAAGTGGCAGTATTATGGTCTATGCTGAGGACACGTTTCTCTGTTTATGTTCCCCAGGATGGCAAATTAACACCGAGCACTGCGGCCAAAAATGCTGGAGAGTTTGGCTTTGGCTCCTGAGTTAGCAGATGTCATTTGAAGTCCTGCCGAACTGAGGTTTTTCAGTAACGTCAAAGAAATCTCTTATTCACCACATTTGGCTCCGTTGCGGAGGTCAACCGGGGAGCTGGCTGTGTGCAAGCGATGCTTAAATATCTACCAGCCAACAGAGAGCGAGCGCTGCAGCAGCTGGAGGTCTGGCTGCTGATACGTCCAGTCACAGGGAACCGTCTGATGAAGCAGATTTGCTTTCCAAGTGGAGGTGTGACAGTGGATCAAACTCTTGTAGCTTTAGTTATCCCCAAAACACGTAACCACAGCTTTGTATCCAGCAAGCAAGCTGTTTACAGTAGTTCTGCAAGATCTGATGGAAACTGCAATGAAGAGGTTGATCAATAATTGTGCTGTCACCATCATTCTCACTTCTACAATGGTTCAAATAGAGATAAAGGACCAGAGTGGATGTAGTTGCATCCAACCAGCTGAACCCTCCTCCGATCGCCCCTTCCTTCTCAGGACTGCGGTAACGTGCAAAACCATTGACATGAATGTGTGAATATTTCATTGCAATCCATCCAAAACCACATTGGTCAACCTGGTGGTAAGATGAATAGTCAGGGGATCACCTCGCATCTCGTAGATGTCGAGATATTTCACATAAAAGTCAGCGGATCGTCAAAGTCGGTGGGATTTATTCTTGGCAACATAAATAACCGGACGAAATGTTGTGGCAATCATTCAAACATTCAAAAAGAAAGCAAACCTCACGGTGGCGCTAGATAAGAAGGGATTCATCCTCTGAGGGTCTTGAATGACCAAAACGCTCGACCGACCGACCGACTGACTTCACCATCTCTGGAACCGCCATCAGCATTCAACAACCACAACTTCCATTAGCACCATCGGCTTTTTGTCCAAAAACCCCAACAGAGTTGTTGAAAGTTCACAAAAGAACAGCGGTCTTTGATATGAAACGGCATTCAGATGTTACTGTCCAGTAAAGCAGCAGATACTCATCACTCACAGAATAAGCAGAACACCACAGGAACATTTCCGCAGAACGACAGATGAAAGAAATCCTTAATGAGAAAAAACATTAGGAAGCTTGTGAAACAGAAACCAGCGGGAAAAAAACACACAGCCAAAGTCTATCTCGCTGTTAAGGCTGATGTATGTTGGGACTGTAAACGCTTGATTAACAAATCTCCCATTGAAGCAAACGCAGCCTGTTTGTTGAAGGTCACACTCGCCCCCACAGCCGTGTGAACCTGTGACTGTGGGCAGCAGACAGAGAAACCACAGGACCTGCTTCAGCTGGCCCGCGAACAGATGCATGCTAACAGAACCGGCTGGACTGAGACCAGCAGCATGGAGCCAGAGCTGTGTGTGTGTGTGTGTGTGCGTGTGCGTGTGTGTGTGAAAATGGAACTGCATTTAGTGTTTTATTCTATCATAACTGTATGCGCATAGGTTTCTGTTTGTGCGTGTATGTGGTAATATTTAGATTTATTTAAAGTATGATTGCCACCAGTTATTATCGGAATGAATTAATCTGCTGATTAATGAAGAAACAATAGGAAGAAATGTAAAAGTGACATCTGCAAATTGCTCGTTTTGTCCAACCAAGACTTCAAAACCCTTAAAATATTAAAAACAGAAAATATTCACATTTGACAGACTAATCACTTAATAATCACATGCGCCAATTACTGATATGTGTGAATATTTTGAAGACAGCAGATCAAAATATTTTCTAAAACCTGTAACTCTCAGCTGAGCCTAAAGACATTTGGGGAATTTTGAGGCATTTTTCTAAACCAAATTGAAGTAAAGGTAGATGGAAACATATTTTGTGAAACGCTTGTGTCCATGTCTTCATACACAGCACTGTATATACTTTGTGTACTGCATATTTACTTATACATAGTATACTTTTTGTGTATTTACACTGTAAAATCTGAACATATATGAATTATGTTAATGCCCGTTTCAGTGCGAGTGTGTTCACTGCATGCTGTGGTATTTCTGTTTCCCCCTGTGTGTGTGTGTGCGTGCGTGTGTGTGTGTGTGCGTGTGCGTGTGTGTGTGCGTGTGCTCTGGGACATAAAGCTCCCTTTCTTCCAGCTCGGCTCGTTGCTCACATCGTCTGTCAGCCTTCATCACTCTCTCACTCCCTCTTTCTCTCTACCGTCTCCCTTTATTTTCAAACTCACGACATGTTTAACATGTCGGAAAACCTCTTTCACCCTTTACAAACTCTCTCACACACACACACACACACACACACACACACACACACACACACACACACACACACACACACACACACACTAGAGGTACTATTTTACAGATCTTTACATTTCTCCTCCACTACATCTCAGAGGTAAATCTTGTACTTTTCACCAATGATGCATTGGTGTAGATTAAACTAACTGGTTATAAAGGAGTTAAAAACATCTTGAATGCAGGACATGTAATTGTAGTGGAGTATTTTCACAGCGTGGTGTTTGTAAAACGTAAAGATGTGCAAACACGGATGGTGGATGTGGAGCTCGGTCAGTATTCTCACCGTGTTCGCTGCTGTTGTCTCCGCTGTAGGACGTGTGTCCACCGCTGGACGGTCCCGGCGTCCCGGCCGACCGGATCGATGCCGCGTCGTCGTGATCTCTGCTCCATGAGCTCTGCAGGGAGGAAAAGACGCAGGAGGACAAGCATGAGACATTTACAGTAAGACATTTACAGCAAGTAACACAAATAATTTGCAAGTCAAAACCATGTCAATAGATATTATCAACAATGATTTTTATGATATAGTTTGCAAAGACATTCAGTGGATATCTCTTTGGGGCTCAGACCCACAGAAAGTCAAACCTGAACAAACTTAAGAGCATCATTGTCCCGCCCACTCTGTTTGATTGACAGGTGATCCCTGCGGAAACACCTCATCTACGAGGGCTCTGCAGTCACAAAGACGGAGACTTAAAAACAACAACAAGAAGGATTACCAGTGTATCATCCAACCGGAGGCACTTGAAGACGAAACCAGAGCTTTGGAGCTGCTGGTCATCCGACACTAAGCCGCAGGAGTTCACACTTCTGGGTGATTAAAGGGTTAAAAGGCCTGACAAGTGGCTGCTGGGAGCTGATTTAAAACCTGCTCTGCTGGCTCGCAAAACAGACACAACCTGACTTCTCACCGCTATTATTCCCGCTTAGGAGAGAGAAGCCTTCACGAGTCCGAGAGAAGAAAAGAAAAAGGATCAGTGTGTGTGTGTGTGTGTGTGTGTGTGTGCGTGTGTGTGTGTGTGTGTGCGTGTGTGTGTGTGTGTTACCTGCGGTCAGACAGATGAACACACTCTGCTCATATTCCATTTTCCCTTTTTTGGGGGATTTCAACATCCCAGTTTTGTTAAATAAACGCTGCAGAGCCGCTTAGATTGCAGCCAAAAAATGGAATAATATAGTTTGACAAAACAGTCTTAACTCAACTCAAAGGTGCGGAACGTGAGTCACCTCTCTGAGCAACCAGAGCTCGTGGCAGGAGGTGGAGCGGTAACAACTGGATATATTTGGGCTCGCCTTCATGCATAACACCGGGTCTGGAACCAAACTCCTGTAGAGGGGCCGGACTCATTGTCTGAGCTGTCCAGGCTGGGAGGAGCCGGCCGGCTGTAAGCTGTAAGCTGAGTTCCTCCTGGAGAACCAGAGGGTCGCCACTAAGCGGCTACAAGTTGCTGAGTGTCGGGCCTTCTTATGCCCCTTTTCCACTGGACAAAAACCCACTAACACCCACTGAGATGTGGCTCGTGTCTTCAGTGGGACATGTTACAATCGGCATTCATTCCATGGACAAGTGACAAAGGAGCTACTGGCAGATAAGGGCGGGGCTTAGGTGTGTGTGTGCCGTGAGGCTATGTGACATAAAAGTGAATATATAATTAAATGAACAGGGATTTGGACGACTATTGTAATTTAATAACATACAAAACATACAATTAATATGCTCTTCTCAAAGCTTGTCCAGTCAAACAGGATAAAGATGGAGAAGAAGTATCCCCCCCCCCCCCCCCCCCCCCCCCCCCCCCCAAAAAAAGAAGGGTGACTGGAGGGTGTGCTCCAATTATCTGGGCTTCACCACAGACTGTATATGAGAAGTGGACGTCTTCACCGCGACGTCACCCGTTGGTTTGAGGAGTGCCGTTTTGAAGCCGTGAGTTCGCCATTTTGGCCGTCGCCATCTTGTTTTTTTTTGCAACCAAAAGTGACACGAGAGGCAAAGTACAACCAGACTGCACTGCTGCACACTTTATATTTGAAAGTCCGAACAGCTTTTAATCCTGATCATGTCTGCATTCAGAAACGAGCATTTAGTGTTCTCAATGGTGACATTCCAGAACTCAGCATGTGCTTCAACTAAATCAGGGAATGTGTCTCGCAAATGAAACGCAATTTGTAGTATCCATGGGTGAAACTAAGTAAAAGTAAACTAAAGCAAATATAAATAACATTAACATTTAAAAACGTCTTCTCTTTAAATGGACCTGGATATGAAACTTATTAATTATTATTATTATTAATCCTGAATGTAGGACTGTTGAGTTAATGCACGAAGGTATTGTCATTTATTTTAACATCAGACAATAACACATCTGTAACTTCTTTTGAAAATTGTAACTATGACACATAAAGAGCCGATTTAGAGCTCGCAGTGCCGTCCACTGCTGCTCTGTGTATCTGTACCATCATGACGCGACACTGTGGAGATATTTAGGAGCGTTTCAGTTCCCAGGAAGTGGCGGTGAGCTCACCTGATCCATGTTGTTCCCCGAGGACCTGATGAAGTCCTCGCTGTCCGATTTGTTGCCGTCTTTGTCGTCCATAACCAGATCGATCGGCATTTTCCCTTTCAGACAGCTGATGTATCGATGGCAGAAGTTATCGCAAAGCTCATGAACCTGGAAGTAAAACGTAGACTACGATTAAACATCAACAACAACATTAAACATCTTAACTCAGTCAGTACAATTTAAAAACACTTTCCGTCATTACAAGAGTCTCAGTAGCTGTAGTTCCATAAGAGACCAAAATACTTTAAAAAAAAGTATATATACTGTATATATACATATACATATATATATATATATATATATATATATATATATATATATATATATATATATATATATATATATACACACACACACACAGTATATATGTAATAAATGTACTGTCTGTTTATTATATATTTTACAAGTACTGTACTTAAGTACAAATTTGACATCCATTTCATGCTATACTTTATACTTCTACTTCAGGTACATTTCAAAGGGGAATTGTGTACTTTTCACTCCACGACATTTATTCAAAACTTTCTGCTTTCATAAAAACACATGATATACTAAAATCATATCAGTATTGTAGTATAGTACTAGTAGTACACAAAGTATCAAAAATTGGCTCTACATTGACAAACTACAACATTACGCGGATATTGCATGTACTCATAAGTGATATTCCATAATAATAAAACACTCTAAGAGAAGCCATTATGTAGGTGAATACTTTTGATACTTTAAGTATATTTTGTTGATGATACTTGTACTTTTACTGAAGGAACATTTTTAATCCAGGACCTTTGCTTAAACTGCTTCTACTGCACGTAGGTCTATAACTAAATTAAGATATTGAAATTCTAGGAACACAACAGTGGTATGGGAATCATTTTAAATGACAGTTCTTTGTTCAGGATTAAACTTGGATTAGCAGCACAGTGAACGTCTTTGCTGCTTTAATCTCATTACTTTATATTCGACAACAGACGTTGTGAGATCTGAGAGAACCTGACCTTCTCCAGCTCCAGGAGGTGGAAGCGCAGCACTTGTATCGACTGTACCATCTGCAAAAGCAACAAAAGACAATAATACACAAATGAGACCACAATAAACACTTCCATAAGATAATAGTGTTTACAATCATAACGGCTCAGTTTCAGAGTAATATCTCACCAAATTATCCAGCTCTGGATTTGATGAAAATAAAGGCCTTTCTGACCGGATCTAGACACAGAACACAAGTATTATAGTCATGAAACAACACAGTCCACTGCCCTGCGGCCCCGGACCCTTAGGCCCTGTTTATTCCGTGGCCCTGGCCTCCACAGCTGGTGCCCGAGCTACGATGCTCAACACGCTATTCTCCGAAACGCCAGAACAACACATTACCGGAGTGTCACCGGAAAAAACTCCATTAAAAAAAAACCCTCCACAGACCAAACATGCAACATTTTAATCAACTATAGTCAAACTATTTAAACAACAAATTATATTATAACGAAACAAAGCTTGAACATTCTGTGAACACTTTGATTTGGATGGCAATATATTTACTCAAATGCAGATTTTTAAGATCTCCTGTTTTTTTAATTATTTAAAAAACAAATTGGCCGTCTTTCTAAAAGCCTCAGACATGTTAACAGTATTTCACTTCCGAATTTGAGTTATTTGCTTTCTTCAGCCGGCACCTAGTTACAAAAATAATTCGCGCTTTCTGCAAACGTAATTTCTGTCTCCCGCATCCCTGACGGTTTATTTAACCGTAGTGCAGCGTTTACACACCGTTTCTAGTGTTTGTTAAGTGAACAAAATCAGCACTTTCATCACGGACTAATAAAAACACAATGCACAGAAAGTGGGATAATAGGGGTGTCATTGGGGCCCCACAGCTCATTTAGGCCCAGGGGCCCCCCCCTCAAGGATTAATCCGGCCCTGGCCCCTTCTGATCCTGCAGATCTGCTGTGTAATAACTCCGAGACGTGGATGAGATGTGTGCTTCTGTACCTGTTTGGAGAAGACGGCGATGTCCTCGTTGAAGGAGTCCGAGGAGCAGACGTCTCCTCCGGCCACGCCGCTCTCTCTCGGCGTGCAGGTCGCCAATTCACATTTTTCAAAAATCAGTGCGAGCAGAGGGAATAAAGGATGTCTGAGAGAGAGAGAGAGAG
This sequence comes from Lycodopsis pacificus, assembly GCA_028022725.1. Lineage (NCBI taxonomy): Eukaryota > Metazoa > Chordata > Actinopteri > Perciformes > Zoarcidae > Lycodopsis > Lycodopsis pacificus. Next base: position 26,765,409 of record CM051693.1, read on the forward strand.
AGAGAGAGAGAGAGAGAGAGAGAGAGAGAGAGAGAGAGAGAGAGAGAGAGAGAGAGAGGGAGGGGGTCAGCTCAGACTGTAACACAAGCTTCCTGCTGCTTCAAACTCTAGAAACGTTCAAGTGGCTCCAAGATTCAGAATAATAATCTTTAGAGACTTCTATAAACAAATAAAAAGGACACAATTAAAATCCTTTAAATTCCTTTCACCCCTATACAATGAAGGCAATGGACTTGTGTTTGTATAAAACATAAAAATGATTATACTTCTTTACGGTGTCCTGGAACACAAGGTCTATATATACTTTTCAAAGGGACTACTTCTTCAGTACTTCCAATCAGTGGAGAAACAAACATTGTTTTGGGGCGGATGAAGAAATCTCAAAATCTTGACAAATAAAACCAAAACTATCTGCAAGGTACCACCGGCAGGAAGTGTGACGACGTTTTAAAGAAATTCGGGGAGGAAGCACAACTTGTATCTGTAATGAAGCACAAAGCAGGTGCTGCTGATGCACCGGCAGCTTTAATATACTGCCAACTCAGGACAACCCGCTCTGCTAAAGCACACAAGTTTAAAATAGATATATTTACCGTGTCGACATTATTCAAATCAAGCAAAAGGAAACTCAATGATGAGTTAAACATAACCAGACTTAGTTACATTTCTGTAAAAAGTAAGTTTCCACATTCAGAAGGCGACGCTGACTCCAGGAAGTCAATCTCATTTGTTTATTGTGATACGAGTCTGCTCAGAAACGAAAAGCTAAAAACAACGTTCCCGTAATCTAAACAGGAAAATAAAAGCATGCGTTACACGTTTGTGTTGTTTTTTTAATTAAGGACTAGTTAGACGCATCTTTGAAGTTGGTTAAAACAATACTAAAGTAGTTTAGAGTCATAACTAATTCAAGCTTGGATTGAATGCTATTTTGCTTCCATTTTATCGTTAAATAACAAGGAACCCTTTCACAAACAAGTTTCTATTTAACTGAAGAAATATAATTTACATTCAGATTCGGTCTTGTGTTGATGCCGAGGTCAAAATGTTTTATCAAAAATATATAGTTGATTGTCATTAGCTTTGAAATGAAAGGAGATGCCATGATACGGATATTTTTACGATGAAAAGACCCCAGAATCGAACCCTGAGGAACTCCAAACAAGTTCTGGTTTGAGGTGAAGCTACAATAAAACATGGAGGGAGCGAGAGCAGACTTAGCCCTGTAACAAAGACAGGCTTAAATGAAGTAATCTGATTATTGGCCATAATCTGGTTATTGTGTCCGTGTGAACACAGCCGGTAGAGCTGGACCCAAATATTTATCGGCGTTTCAGTTATTTGTTTTAACCTAAAATGTCTCAAATGTGAGGCTTTGCTGCTTTCATCCATCATACGTGATAATAAACTGAATATCTTCAGGTTTACGAGCTGTTGGCCGGAACAACGAGCGACCTCAATACAACACCTTATGAATCAGTTAATTTATTAATTAATTTATGCAAATATTTACTCAAGTACTGTTCTTATATACTGTAAAAAAACTACCTGTTTATTTCATGGTCAATTTTATACTTCTATTCCAATACATTTTAGATGGAAATAATGTACTTTTCTAGGACCTTACATTAATTGAACAGCTGCAGTTAACGTTTTCAGATAAAGTTACATACAAAACCTACAATTAGATTATCAAGAAAGCAGCAACACATTACTCCATCACTTCAATTACTCCATTTTTAAATCCTCTTATTGTTTTTTTAAGGCACTACTGTATATTTCTCAGGTCTCAGGTTTTGGGAATAAGCCAGAATAAGACCAGGAGCTGGTGAAGGTGCCGTTACTGTTGTCTGATGAGCTGCGACCTATAAAAACTCTATCTCCAGTTAGATATAAGCCAGAAACCTTCTTGTTTTCTCAGGCCTATAAACATGATCATATATAATAACTGTGATCATATATAACCTGCATTTCTACACATTTATTTCCCTATAAACACTTAAAATGGTTCCACCTCGCTCACCGACACGAGTCACTGTTCTGCATCATGAGAACTTTTACTTTTGATGCTCAAACTTCTATTTTTACTGAAGTAGCGTTTTGAATGCAGGACTTTTACTCGAAGTGAAGTTTTCTTCATACTGAAGTGCTACTTTTACTCAAGTAAACTTCTTCCGCCGTCTGTTTCTGTGTTGACCTCAAACAAGCAGCAGGCCTCACTTCATCACACACACACACACACACACACACACACACACACACACACACACACACACACACACACACACACACACACACACACACACACACACACACACACACACACACACACACACACACACACACACACAGAGATAATGTTGGTCTGGCTCAGCTCGGCCTGGAATGGAACAGCGAGTAGCTCAGTCCCAAACAGTGAGAAGTTAAACAGATGAATCAAACAGGAAGCTACACCAAGAAACTGTTTTCACAGAAGAAGAAAACTGTTCTGAAAGAGCCGTTTTTGTCCTCATCAGTCCGGTCTTTTTCTCTTTTTCCCCCCACAGTGTGAGTAAACTCATCATACCCATAAATGGAGTCTTTGTCCCTCTTGACGGCGTCCCCAGCTGTGGCGCCAATGCTGCTGCTGGTGTGGGTGGACTGGGCGTACTGGTGTGGAGGGTATGGACCAGCAGCGGCGGCGGCGGCGGCGGCGGCAGCAGCAGCCAGGTGCACGGCCTGCAGAGAGCGGGCGGCGTGGTGGTGGTGATGGTGGTGTGGGTCTCCATACACCCCACCCACGCCCTCCAGCCCGTAGTGGGCCAAGTCTTCATACTGAAACACAGATAAGAGACGGGTGACCTCTGACCTCCCGAGTCCTCATGTAGGCGCTGTTCGCTGACCTCAGCGGAGGTGGAAACGCAGATACATTTGAACGATAAATGCGTTGAAACAAACGGTGCGCAGAGTTTAGACGTTTAGCGGACGATCTCAGAAACACCATGAAATGGCACAAACTGACAGACACAAAAATCTGTTAATGGAAAAAAAAAAAGAAACGCTACTTTCACCAATTTTGTCCCTAAAAACAAAAAGAGCCAGACTCTTCTGAAAAGTGTTTTTTCCATTTATGAAAAAGAAAAAATTCTAACACAACAATATAATAAAATGTAATGGAACAAAACCCCAAAAGTGACCAGAGAGAAGATTCAAGGACTCTCACAAACAGTGTGCAAAACAACTAGCTGCAGGTGTTCCTGTTATTATGTCCACCCTCTTGTCTATTTACTCTCATGTGACAAATAGTGTGATGCTTTGCAACAAAAAATATGCATTAAAAAGGTTTAAACATCCAGTCACAATGTTAAATCACATTAGTATGCCGTTATAACAATTTAAAAGTAATTCAGTATGTTGACTTTTCAAAATAGAAAACATCCTGAAACCTCTTGAACTTTTCCACATATTAAATACAGACAAATTAACATTGTTGATTAAAACGTGTCTGAAAAGCTAAACTGGAATATTTAATTGGTTGGCACTGTGCAGGTGTTCCTGTTATTATGTCCACCCCTGGTTTATTTACTGTGAAAGAGTTTTTTAAACTTTTAAAACACCAATTAAATTGTCAGATACAAATAATAGAAACTCTGTGTTAACTTCTGCTTTTAAAAAACCCGCCTGAAACAATAGTGTGTCTGCACTGGGGATTCTCTATGAAGGGGGTGGACAAAATAACATGAACACTTTAAAACGTGATGCAGTCGAATGTAAAAACGTCTGTGATATTTATAAGAGGTATCATGTTTCTGTCAGACTGAAATGTGTGTTATTCATTTTGAATTACAAGTTGTCCGTAAACTTGTAGATTTTCTCAAAAACTTTATAAACTTTAAAGACTTAACGGACAGAAATCTATTTTATTTTTTAGAAAGAAAACAGGAATTGTTCTAAAATGTTTATGCCCATTAAGTATGTACATGTGTACATTATTTGGTTTTGTAGTAAATCAAAACAAGTTTAAACTTTGCAATACAATATACATATTTCCTATCAAAATCACGTTATTCCAACAGAAGTCAGTTTGCTTTTTAATTGAAGCAACTAAAGTTTATTACTTTGTTTCTCTTTTAAAGGGTGCGTTTTGTGGGTCTGTGTTTTTAATTGACACCATTTAAAAAAAAGACTGTAAAATGTTTAATCTCCAAATCAACAAAAAAAAGAAATTTTAAAAAGAAAAATTATAATTTAAAAATTTAAAAAAACATGGTTTTAGTCGTATTCCTGTAAATAACCTGACATATTTAAATAATCACTGTATAACTATTCTTTTTAACTTCCAATGCTAAAAAGGCAAACAATTAGAATGTGGTTTAAATAATGCATTATTCTTATGAGTTCTTCTTTGTTGAAAACATCTCTCGTGGTGCCGTTTGTTTCCTTATTTCAGTTTATTTTCCTGATTTAACATCTGCAGCAACAGGTTTCCACTGTGATACGCGAGTTAGGAAACATAATAAGTCAGATATTTTACGTTATAAAGAACTTTTTATGTTTAAAAAGTTGAGCAGAAGCTCTCGCTGTGTCTTTATGTCTCTGTGTGCATGTGATCGGATTCGAGCGATCACTGATCAACAAAACGCAGTTTAAACTTTGACCTCGACAAACAGCCGCCTGCGTGAACTAAAGTTCGAATATTAGAAATGTTTTCCTGTTTAAACAACTTTATTGAACCGTTTGTGTGTCGCAGTTGATCCGCTCCGGTTGGGCAGATTTAATCAGCCGTGAAACAAATACAATAAGAGTTTTATTTCTTTATAATCTCCGCCGCTGAAGCACAAACGGCCGACACACACACACACACACACACACACACACACACACACACACACACACACACACACACACCGGCTGAACCGCTAACAAACAGTCCGCTGCACGTGCAACACAACATATGTAGATATGAGTTAATAGAGCGTGAAGCGTTTCCTCTAAAATCAGTTTAAACATGTTTTAGTTTGATTTAAAAAAAGGTTGCTACGCTCATACGTTTTGTTGGTGAAATTAAATGATTCGTTCATTTTAAAACTTTTCTCGTGAATCAAAACTGAGGCACAAACTCCAAAAGGAACAAATACTTTGTACAACATGTATTTCTACAAATCAGCAACTTTTATTATCCAAAATAAATTAATTTAGATCCATAAAAGATTTTCTGTTGACAGGTTTGTCTTTAGTTCTCACTGAGTGTGAAGTGAATCTAATTAAATGAAAGCTCCGTTAGTGTTTCACTTTTATTATTCATTTAAAAAAGTTTCAGTTTTAGAAAAGTGTACATGGATGTTTTTCTTTTTAAATAAATGTGTTAATACGAATACATAAAGGCTTCTATTAAACTGTGTCATATTGGTTGGAAAAAAAGCTTTCAAACAGACAACCATTGAATTAATCTTACCTAATACAAGTTAAATTGATTATTACGCACGAGAGAAACTTTTAATCACTAGTTCGTGAAATTAAAATGGCAAATATAATTTAGCTTTAATAAACAAAGTTAATATTAATAAAAACAAGTATGTTTCCAAATATGGTTAATGTGTTTATTCGTTGACTCGTTTAAATCTAGTTTCGTCTCAGTTTTGTGTCAATTTAAAGAAAAGTGGTTCACTGTTCTCCACGAATCCAAACTCAGTTCATCATCAAACTGGAGCCGCAGAAGAAGCACCGTCCTCTCTCATCATCTCTGCGCTCGAATTAAAAAGTGGATTTTTACGCACCCGTTGCGCCATCGGCCCCGTCTCTCCGCCCGGACTCCAGGTGACTCCTGCGGGGCAAAACACACATCCAACTCCCCGGTACCGGAGCGTTAATCACTTAATCCCGTGTGTAACGGAGTCCAGCCGCGAAGAGAAACGCACAAACACACAGAGAGCAGCAGCAGGTCCCTGCAAGCTCCGCTCAGCTCTCCACGGGAACCGAGCAACCGACCGACCGACGGCGACACTCCGCCACCAGAAGCACGAGCCCGGGGCAGACGCTGTCCTATTCCCGGCCTCCAGCTCCAAGCAACAACCGACCACCGACCACCCAACCAACCGCTCAGTCAGCAGGCCAAATCCGATCAGGTTACATCCAAACCGGGGGGGAGACAAAGTGAGGCGGACCCGCCCGCTGCGCTCTGAGCCGGGCCGTGCGGCGCTGTCTTCTGCGCGGAGGTGCGTTCAAATCCCCATCGCAGCTCCGGCGCAGCGGCTTCCTCCTTCCTCAGAGCAGGCCGTCGGGGTGTGAGGGGAGGGACGAGAGTGAATAGTTTCTTTTCGCCACTTAAAGGAGCAGAGACTCCCTGCGCGTCCCCGCAGCTACCACGAGATGTGCCAAGGCGCGCAACCGCGAGGTGCACTGGATGAAGGGAATGCGAGGGGACAAATATGTCTCCACTCCACGTTGTTATTGGGGAGACAAAAATTATGACAACTTAGGAATTCATTGCGACTACAGAAATAACTTTGGTGTCGATTTTATTTTAAGGTGGAACTTCAACACAACGATGGAATAAAACTTCAAAGTAAAAAGAAAAACCTTCAGGGGCCCGAAGACGTTTACAATGTGGCAGTGTTTCTGTTTGATGAACCGCAAATGTGTTATTAAAACTGTCTGAAATGAGAGGGGCCCAGAGGAGACACCTGCAGTATTGCAGAAGATTGAGGACCTCATTTGCAGAGGGGCCCCGAGTTAGAATCCAGTTTTGTGGCCTTTGTTACTTTAGTTTATGTTTTGTATAACATAAACAATGTTGCATAAACAATGAGTGCATGGGAGAAATGGGGGTCAACAGGGACCCACAGCACATCAGGGGCCGCATGCAAAGGTTCATACGGCCCCGAGTTAAAAGCATAGAATAAACTGTCTGCAGTAAATAGATACATATCAAATGCATACTAACAATAACAATTATATCTTATTTGACGAATATATTTTTGCACTTTTGATTTTCCTTTTAAACGCGAAACACATGATTTACAGAACTGAAACACTTTTTAAATGATTGACAGCAGAATTTCATGATTGAGGCAGATATGTTTAGATAAAATAATAGAATATTCAGATAGAGCCTAAAGTCTGAGTCTAAGTCTAAGAGTCGACTTGTTCTAAATAAATCTGTTTACGAAAGGAATAATGTCAAAGTTTAAATGTGGGAGAGAAAACAAACTGCTATTCACTTGGTTTGCACAGACTGCTGAACTCTTGTGCGCATGCCCCATCTAGTGTTTGTAACGCGTCAACACCAGCAGAGCGCTCGCTCTCTGTTATTGATCATATTGAAAGATGTTTCACAAACACGCTGGTTTGATCAGGAGGTGATTTAAAACGTACTGCAGCTCGAAACTACAGCGATCCTGAGATCAACTTAACATTTACCAAACATGAGCTGTACCCAGCAACCTGTAATAACCGAGCAGAGAACTGTACCAAGAGTACAAGCTACGTAAAGTTCAAATATGAATGTTAAAGAATCTCAGACAATCTCAAATCTGAACAAATGAAACATAAATGACCTGAAACACCGTTAAAATGACCCTTTAAGTCCCTTTTTTCTTTCTTTTTAAATAAAATATTTTGACAGGATAAAGGTATGAGCTCAAAGCAATAGAGCATATGAAGGTTATTGTAAAGATGGTATTTAGTACATAAACACGCAGTAAAGAGCTCGGCGGTGAGTGATTTGTTACATTATTTTAAAACATGTTTGGTGTCACGTTAACTGGTGCATTGACGGGGTTTCTCTGATGATCTGAAGCTAAAGTCTTAAAGATAATAAAAGTTCCTTGTTTTAATCCCTGTATCAGTTTATCGATAAGTACTCGTGTTGCTACGCAATCTATAATGTGTCTGGACATCTTTTACTTCCTGTGACTTGCAGGTTTCATCCTCATTTCATCCTCATCTGAAACAACAGCCTGTGAAGAAACCTGTAAATCAGAGTGTGATTGAAAGTCCACTGTTGTTGTTGTTGTTGTTGTTTGTGTCCTCTAGTCCTTTATAAAGCCGGATGTCAGAACTTTACCAAGAACATCCTGTGTCCTTAAACCCTCCATTCAGATGATTTAAAAACTCTCCAAAAAAACGTTAACAGGGAACAAAATGAAAGAAAACCTGAGTCAGAGCTAGAGGAGGGATCCTCTCCCTGCACGGTCTTATATGTCGTGTGCACAGAATAAACAACATCAAATGACAGATGCAGAGTCTAAAAGTCATTTATGTTTGTTGATTCATGCAAAATCTCCCAACTTTATGAATGTACAATACTAAATCACTGGAGTATTCCTTTAATAGTATTGTCTGGTATGCAGCAGCATCCTTCCTTCATGGAGTAATGACACTTTAAATGAATCAACACTGATGTTTCTCCTTCTGTTTTTAATAACAGATCTGAAGCTTTGTGGCTTCAAATGCAGAAACAGCGACATCTGGTGGCTCGATGAACGTCCTGCAGCCCCTCAGCACCAAATCTCAGTAGATCTCCAGAAGAAGTGTTATTAAATCGGTACTACTTTTGTTCAGATGTGCTGCATTAGTCATAGATGCTATTGTGCATCATCATCCTGATGACATTATGCGCAACATGAACACACATCTTTACAATCTCCCTGCATGCACATCTTCTCGTTACGCTGTGAACTTCTGCACATCCCCGTGCACATGTATTCTGCACATTCCTGTGCAGCTCTTCCACTTTAAAAACAGAGAACTTTACTTCTTTCTTATATTTGTCTGTCCCATGTTATGCCTCTTTGTACTGTCGTTAATGCACCAAACCCACCAAGACAAAGTCTCTGTGCAAACTAGGCAATAAAACAAGTTTCTGATTCTGATGTTACAGTAAAATAATTATTAAATGCATCGTCCAAGAAGCTCATACACATCAAATATGAATGTACTATTGTTGGTGTAGCTGAGGCCCAGTGCCACTGTGGGCTCATTGAGTCACACTGTGATGTGATTGGAGAATAATAATTAAATAATGACTTGGTATTGGGTAGAAATGTTCTCTTACTTTTAGTGTTTCTCTGTACACTGACAGTGAGCCCACGCTGGAACCCAGGAAGACGGGTTGATCATTTATTCTAAATATTGCTTTATATTGAATAGAGCTTCATTTTATCTCATTGAATGTTTCCTTACAGTAAACTATGCGAAATGTTATTTGAATGGACTGTAGATGAAATAACTTGGATGTGACTTCATCCAATAACCAACTCATACATACTTGCAATAATACAACAACACCAAGAGTTCTGAAAACATGTCCATCAAGGTAACATCTATCCACAGTTGATCCACGTCATCGAGCTGTTGTTTGTTATGTTATGTATTTAAAAAGAGAAATATGCAAACGTAGTGTGATGCTGAAGTAACGATGAGACGGACATCGTGGTAAAGTTCCTGAGGAGGCACAGAGTAACTCAGTTTGGCGACATTAAAGACCTTGTTTTGTTTTCGAGGTAAGTTTTGGAGTCAACGTTGAGACAGAACTTCTGCTTTTAATAGTCATTTGGAAAAGATATGAAGAAATATGGACTGACATTGGAAATGTGGATTCAATTAGTGGTTTGAAAATGCCAAACTTGTCAACGTTGAAATATATCTAAAAATAAACATGAATCACCGTGATACTGAAATGATCAGTAGATCTTATGAGTGACACATTACAATCACGGGACAGGACGATGAGTATCTGCACCGGACTGTCCAAATAAAGTGAGGCCAAAACAAAAAGACACCATTAAATAAGGACTAAGAAACATAAAACACACAGAGAGTCACGTCTACCATGTCTTCACCAAATAAACATCAAACACTAGGATATTGTAGAGACAACAGCTGTGGAGCAGATGTGAAGTGTAGCTGCAGTAGCATGACTCTGCCACAAGGTGTCACTGAAACACAGCGGTTTTTAAATGTGACAGAAGAAGAGCATGTTTCTACTGGTGGTCAGCTGATAACAAACCGAAGGGAATATGATGTAGGGCTCTTATTTTGAAGAATTGTTTGCACAGGTGCTTTTAAATAAATATGACATTACCTGAAAAACACATTGTGGACATTTATGGTAATAACAAAAAAAATCATCTAGAATCTGAACACAGTAAAACAACTGTCTGCGTGGTAGAGAATAAATATACACACACACACTGTATCAATACATGTAATTATGAAAGGGCACATCTGTATCACACCCCAAGTGACGACACAAACGTATAGAGAAACGTTTACATGTATTTACATGTTTAAAATGAAAACACATAAAACCTTTCGGACACATAAGAACCGTCTCTCCTAAGAAGGATGTTGTCATGTGCACGTGGTCCCTCTACTGCGACTGTTAGTGCCACTACACTATTACTACTATACTATTATAGTACTGATACCGCCTCCACTACTCCCAGTACTATACGGCTACGAGTACTCCCTCTATTACTACTCCCTCTACTATACCACCGTACACAATACCACTGGGCAAAAATACTTTTTTCATTTAAACAACTTCCACTGCTCTTATCACTGCATAGAATACTGTATAGACCTGCTATTACGATGCTACTAGCCACTAGTATGTTTTGTAGTATCTAAATTGCTCATATTTAATACTATTTGCTGCTGCTAGTGTCCATACTATTTATTAAAAGTAGAATTAATACAATAATACAAATATTAAAATTACAGGTCTATTGGTTCGTGCTATCTATTGCTGCCATATGAGACATACAGTGTAGCATTTGTAAATTATTATTATTATTATTATGATATGGTAAAAGCACGTGACTCTGCAGTCCTTCGGGTCTGACGTCACTGTCTCCCCTCCTCCTCCTCCTCTTCCTCAGTCCGCTCCGCTCTGCCTGCGCTCACTGAATCCAACATGGAGTAAGGAGGAGATGGGGCTCGTCCGGGGCCATCCTCACCGATACCAGCGCACCATTTTCGGTCACCGCATTCCAGCCCGGTCCGGCGGGGGAGGAGGTAGAGGAGGCGGCGGAGGAGGAGGAGGAGGAGGAGGTGGTAGAGGAGGAGGAGGAGGAGGAAGAAGAAGAAGAAAAGGCGTAGGAGCAGGAGGAGGTGGGAGAGGAGATCGGATGCGCCTCTTCTGATGCGCTCCAGTAATTGAGGAGTGAAAGGAGAAGAGCAAGAAAAAGAAGAAGAAGAAGAAGAAGAAGAAGAAGAGGTGGTGTTGGAGGAGGAGGAGAAGGAGGAGGAGGAGGAGGAGGAGGAGGAGGAGTGGGGAGGGAGACGGAGATCCGAGAATACATAACGCACATCAAGAACCGAGCGGAGAGAGGGAGAGAACCGGATCCTCCGCCGCTTCTGCCGCCGCCGCTGCCGCTGAAGGGCGAGGAAACATGAAGACACCGCGCTGTGCAGCCGCGGCGGGAGCTGGTTATTACCGGAGGTGAAACAGAAGAAGATGAGCGAGGACACGCGACCAGACGAGTGAGTATAATATTAATAATAATAATAATAACACACCGCATCATTATTATTTTCTAATTGTTATGATTAGCTGCGTATTGGCGCGCGGCCGCTTGTGCATTGATCACAAGGATAGGGATTGGTCCTGATATGTTGTTATGGGCTCAAGTGTTGAGGGGGGGGGGGCTCCTCACCCTCATCCTCCTCCTCCTCCTCTTCCTCCTCCTCGTGGAGAGGTTGGTTGAGGTCGGAGAGATTTCACAGGGAGAAGAAACGCGTGCAGCCTCCTGCGGATGCGATACAGTCATAACAGAGAGGAGGCGATGCGGTGCAGTTCGCATCATGATGGACTTGACAGAGCAGACAGAGGAGGTGCTGCATGAGGCGTCGCGTGCAACATCCCAACATGGCTTTATTAACGAGCAGCATGTCCTTCCTTCATAGAAAACTGCTGCTTCCTGGTTCCTCCGCCGGTATGAAGCGGCCTGTCTGGCTCATGACCCCTTCCCAATGAGGCCACTGTGTTGTGACTCATCGTGAGGGTGCATATGTCTGCAGGCTGTGACCAGTTCAACTAAAGCGGGATTATTCCCGCTCTGAAGGGGTTCGTTGGTGTTTAATTATCCAATAAACATGTTCCAGGTACAGATGAGATCCAAGATTACACTTTGACAATCGGAATCAGGTTTTATTGCCAGGTGGGAGTTTGCCTTGGTGCAGCAATAAAGACATGTAGATATCCTGTAAAGAGCTGGAGCAACAGACTCATTAGTTTGGCAAACTTAAAGCCATTAAAGCTATTTCATATTTAAAAGGAGGAAGGATTTTACCACTGAAGAAAGTTATCATGGTAGCGATCATATTATCCTTCGGTGTAATGAAATCTGTGCTTGAACGTTTTACGCAGTGCTGTTCAACCATTACACGAGCCGTTAACGGGTAATTACGGTATATTCGAACTCTGTTTTCTCATGTTTTTATGAGTAAATAAGTGAGTAATCGGGACAACTGCTTTGGAGTCCGGTAGAGAGAAATGAAAAGGTTCTCCTGATGAGGTCTGTTTGTTTTTGTGCGCCTCGCTTGAAGAAGTCTGGTTCTGAAAAGCTAAATATTCAGCCCAAAATCACAGTGAACCAGTTTAGCGGCTGCAGCGTTCTCCTTCAGTACTGGACACATTAAAACCACTTAGAGAGAGAGAGAGTGTGAGAGAGAGAGAGAGAGAGAGAGAGTGTGAGAGAGAGAGAGTGAGAGAGAGAGAGAGAGAGAGAGAGAGAGTGTGTGAGAGAGAGAGAGAGAGAGAGAGAGAGAGAGAGATGTAGCCAGGAGGTAGAAACACTTGACTTCAGACGTGGTCGTATGAGTTTATTTGAAACATCCCGAGACCTTTAGATCGGATGCACTGATCCAAAAGATGTGGATGTTATCAAGTGAATCAGGTCCGGGTACAACCTCCAGGTGTGCAGATGTGGCAGCAGGTATGCAGCAAAGGTGAGCGGCGCACTGAAGGCTAAAGTACACACAGGATTACGATGGATGCATGCAGCAGTGAGAGGAACGTGTCATGTGAGTGTACACCAGCAGACTCCAGTGGATACAACAAGCTCGCAGGCGTCGCTTCGTTTTCTCGTCCGGGCCTCTCGATGTTGTTTCCTGATTGTAATAAAATACTAAAAGCTGCAGAGTTTGAATGAACCGTTTGAAGGAACTCCTCAAATCAGAGCGTTTGTCCCGGGTGGAGAGGCTGCAGGTAACCTGACGAAGCAGGACGGCCTCCTGCTCAGCACACCCCTGCAGGTAAACACATGACTCATACGGCCGCGTTCGGCCAGATAATAGGCTCGACTTGTGAAATGTTTACCCAGACTGCACCAGGCCGCAGAGGGAAGCAGGTAGCAGGCTGTTCGTTTGGACGTGTGGGCGTCATTCGTTCGCTTTGGTCACCCCCTCACACTTCTAGTTTTATTGACTCACTCAAATCTGTTGATACACTCGTCGCCGTCTCCAAAGTCAGAAAGTAGCTCAGGCCTCATGCAGGCCGACTTATCCGCCCTCTGCAAGCTAGGGTGACATTTTGGTGACAGTGTGTAATTGGGATAGTGGGAAGATATGCAAGGAAAGGACGGCAACGTTTGAAATATATTTGAACACTCATGGTACATATCTTATTTCAAATGTTTCCTTGAGTTTTGTAGGCCTGGACTTCTCTACAGCGACACAATGTGTGATTTAAAATGGTATTTTGTCCAGGTGTAGTCAGAGTGTCGAGCAGCTCAGCAGCTCCACCAACAAGCCCGATGTGCAGCGGAGGAGATCTGATACCTGCTCGGGAGTTTCATTGTTTTGTTTGGAGCGTTCTTGGTTTTCACTGGACGGTGAGGGACTGAAACTCTCCCCTGCCCCTCACCAGAGGTGTGTATGTGGGGGTGTTTCTCATTGATCGGGCAAACCGATGCCCCCGGACCCGCCCACAGAGAGCTGTCGATAACGCCGGAGGGGGGGGGGGGGTTGACAAGGACATTGAGGAAAGGTCAGCAGGCAGCAGTGTCCCCACGAAAACATCGATTGCATGTTAGCGCTGACCTCCACCTGAGCTGCTGCCCGGTCACTTCAGCTGAGACGCTCCGGTGATCGTAGACGCGCAGACAAATATTTAAAAAAATGGATTTTGGTCTATTTTGCTTCCATAACATGTCGCCTTTCAGACTAGTGGAAAGAAAACATCCAAGACACACGTTTAGCTGTTTATTTCACTACTTTGTCTGTTTGCGTCTGTAGATTTATCCTGAATTCACCAAACGTTACCATTGCATAATGCCTCATTTGCATCTTAAAATATACAATTTCAGAAAACTTGATAATACAAAAAATAATATTCTTAATGTGAGTAATGAACTGGTGAAGTTTCATAGTTATATCTATGAGTTCATTATTTGACCCTATTCACCTGTAGTGTCTTCAAAATGTCCGTAATTCAACGAAACATCGACGTTTTCTCAAAATGAGTTGTTTCTCCACTTCAGCAGCTCTTACATGCACCAAACGTTACATTTCATTCCTCTCTACACGCTGAAGGTTTCTACAGAGGGGTTTGTTCACACATCATTCATAACCTCATTTATACAACATGTTATTACCAAAAACACGGTGATTTTTGACTGTCGAGTGTTTTCTGATTTACGGAGCGACAAATGTATCCAAAAGTCCCTCTGTGAAAACATTTCACTCTGATATGAAATGTAAGCAAAATAGCACAAATTTGATAAGAGAATGCCTCATTTGCATATTTAAACATACATTTTCAGAAAACGTGCGATACAAAAACAATTGTTTATATGAAATCCACTGGGGAAGTTTCATGGTAACATCTATAATTATGTTTTACCCTATTGCCAGATTTACCCATGACAGATTTAACACGTTTGATTACTTAGTGATATATATATATATATATATATATATATATATATATATATTAACTGATATCCTACAATCCATGATATCTATTTACGTTCATTTCTGGCTGATGTTGGATTTGCGTTGCTTATTGGTGGTCAACATGTCTTCATCTACCAGCACGATCACAGACTTGTTCTTACCTACAACGATGGAATTGTTTGTTGTCGAGTCAACTCGAAAGTAAAAACAGTTTATCAAAGTCACAGACCGATACAGGGACTTAACATTAAGTATTGATAGCAGCCGCATGCACAGTCATCAACTGGTGGAGATAATGGGAAACTGTTGGTGAGTCACACCTGATAACTGACTCTCTGAATCTCTACACTGGAGCTGCTGGAGCTAACGTTAGCTTCACAAACTGAGCCACTAAACAGCCTTGAATTCTGAAAGGTGGAAGCAGGTACGAGGTCGATACCCAGCAGCTCATGCATGTGTCAAATCTGCCCTGAACACTGTCTGTCAGGTGTGAAAAAGAAGCCGTGTTTGACCCTGTTCAAGCTACTATCGGCAGGAAAGTACCCAGTTGGTCTCTGCAGCGGCAGTACAACGGTCCAGGTTCATAGTGCCGGGGAGTCAAAGGTCACGCTGCGATGCATTCAGGGTGTTTTGTGAGAAACCGGTTTTTGTTTACTCGTTCAAGCGGATACCAGAGGTCGTAGGAAATTGCAGAGCGAAAGATCCAAAGACGCAGGAACACGAGGAACAGCAGACGGATCATCCTGTGACATGGAAAGAAAAACAGCGCTGCAGACAAGAGTCACATCATCAAGACGGAGGTTTCATGAAATGACATTGAAATTTACCAGAATTAAAGCCACAGACGGTTTGATGTGAGGAACAGGATCATTAAATCATAATCATTAAACTGCCCGATTGTAACTGTCTGCGTGATTTTTACATATAAACACCGTCTCAATGACTGTATTTCAATATAAAGTTGAAATATAGTCATTGAGATGCTGTTGGAGTGTCTAAAACAATTTATTTTCAAACTAATTCAACCAGATTTGAACCTTTTTGACCT
>CM051693.1:26786336-26883836 GCA_028022725.1 Lycodopsis pacificus
TAAAGAGTGGAGTAGCAACAGAGTCAACGTGATCTCACAGATGTATATGTGAAATGACAATGACACCGCATTACAGGGTGGTGGCACATAAAGCGTGAAACAAAATGTATAATTTAACACGTAATGTGTTCAAATACGTGTCGGCACCAAAGAAACAATTTAACGTTAAGTTTAAGCAACAAAACTACTTTGTTAAGTTTAAGCAACAAAACTACTTTGTTAAGTTAAGGCAACAAAACTACTTTGTTAAGTTGAGGTAACACAACTACCTTGTTAAGTTAAGGCAACAAAACTACTCTGTTAAGTTGAGACAACAAAACTACTTTGTTAAGTTGAGACAACACAACTACCTTGTTAAGTTGAGGCAACAGAACTACTTTGTTACGTTGAGGCAACAAAACTACTTTGTTACGTTGGGGCAACAAAATAACTTTGTTAAGTTGAGGCAACACAACTACCTTGTTAAGTTGAGGCAACAAAACTACTTTGTTAAGTTGAGGCAACAAAACTACTTTGTTACATTGAGGCAACAAAACTACTTTGTTACGTTGGGGCAACAAAATAACTTTGTTAAGTTGAGGCAACACAACTACCTTGTTAAGTTGAGGCAACAAAACTACTTTGTTAAGTTGAGGCAACACAACTACCTTGTTAAGTTGAGGCAACAAAACTACTTTGTTACGTTGGGGCAACAAAATAACTTTGTTAAGTTGAGGCAACACAACTACCTTGTTAAGTTGAGGCAACAAAACTACTTTGTTAAGTTGAGGCAACAAAACTACTTTGTTACATTGAGGCAACAAAACTACTTTGTTACGTTGGGGCAACAAAATAACTTTGTTAAGTTGAGGCAACACAACTACCTTGTTAAGTTGAGGCAACAAAACTACTTTGTTAAGTTGAGGCAACACAACTACCTTGTTAAGTTGAGGCAACACAACTACCTTGTTAAGTTGAGGCAACAAAACTACTTTGTTAAGTTGAGGCAACAAAGCTACTTTGTTAAGTTGAGACAACAAAAATACAGAGAAAAGATCAGTTTGGGTTAGAACTACGTCTGAAATGGAACTTCT
Source organism: Lycodopsis pacificus (assembly GCA_028022725.1). Taxonomy (NCBI): domain Eukaryota; kingdom Metazoa; phylum Chordata; class Actinopteri; order Perciformes; family Zoarcidae; genus Lycodopsis; species Lycodopsis pacificus. The sequence goes on from CM051693.1 coordinate 26,787,410, forward strand.
TACGTAGCCTTTGTAATTCGAAAATCTGGGAATTGTTGCGTCCACCCCGACAATTGCTTGCACAGTAGCGACGCAACATTTTAACAGATGCCACCTTCACGTAAGTTTGTGATAATTTTATGTGTTTCTGTGAGATCAGGCTGATTAGAGTTCAGCACAAACCTAAACTGAGATCAGAACGCATCAGCTACTCTGTAAATTACATTTGAAAATAGCCGAACCCAAACCTGTCCTGAAAGGTCCAGACCGTGATCAATAATACTGTTACTGTAACTTGTGTCCCGCGTGTCCTCCAGGCTCGACCACGTCCTCATCGACGCTGCAGAACGAGGCGGAGCTCGGCGATGACGACGTCTTCACGGTGAGAAACTCCTCGTCCTCCAGCTGACAAAACACTGACGAACACTGAGGATGACTTTGACAAACTGAATGCATTAGATGTCTGAGTGGAGCCAGCGCTAATAAAGAGACACATTTTTCCAACTTCATCTCCATCTTTCGTCACTATGACCCATTATTACTTCATCTTTTAATGCTGTGCATCATAATTCACATTCCTGGATACAAACTGTAAAATAAACCTTGTGATTTTAATGTGCAGACCTCATAGGAATTGAGAAGTTGAATGTCAAGTTGCATGATTTTGTGTCATGTACGAAGCTGGAGTCAGGTCCAGGTTAGCTTAGCTTAGCATAGAGACTGGAAGCAGCTAGCCTGTCTCTGGTAACCTCCACCTACCATCTATACAGCTGTGGTCACCTTTGTTAGTTGTCATCTCTTTAAACTGTACTCTCTTCAAACACATACTGCATGTAGTACATTGAAAGTGTACGTCTCCTCCACCTCCATCCTCCGATGAAGGGACCAGGTCCCGCTTCCTTCTTCAGTCCAGTTTTTCCGTCTTTCCATTGGCTTCAATGAAAAAAGGGTGTATCGCTTCCGCAGGATGTCCAGCTATGGAGAAGAGAGTCTGAGCTGTCAGTAATCCGTCACTGAGCTGTTTACATAGCTGGCCTCGTTTAGAGGCGAGCCGGGCTGACGGAGGGGAACGTGGCTGAACCGCCCCGGCTGCAGATCATTCCCACCCGTCCTGTCTGCAAGTCTGGCTCCCTGAGGAGGAGGAGGACCCAGAAGAGTTTGACTCAGAGGCGCTGAAGAGGCTCGGAGGACAATGAGGATGTAGATCAAGCTTTGCCAGGAGTGAATAAAAACCCTCCCCGTCATAAAGCAGAGCTTCCTCTGGAGGCGCCTGAATAACGGAGGAGGTCCTGACCAACTGCTGCATTGGGTTTGTTGGAGAAACAGCAGGAGTGCAATGTGCTCAGAGAGACTCAAGCTGGGGTTTGTCGACTCTCATGGGGTCTGAAACTTGGCAGCCAAACACCGAATCGGGACGAGTTACTTTTAACGGAGGACGGCGGCGTTTAGGCAATCAGACTGCCGCTTCCTGTCCTTAAACAGCCACGTCTGACGGGATGCTGAGAGATCTGGGCTTCATCTCAAAGACTGACCACTGTGTGACACAGTCGGGGGCATTAACACACTAATAACAGAGGAGAAGAAGAAAACCTCAGGCTGCTGTGAACAATGCAACTTCCCAAACATGTTTATGTTATGCTGATGTTTTATTCACCATGTCTGTCAGGCCTTAAAGAGGCTCCCGTTGCATTTTGGTGAGAAAGATTGAATGTAAACAAAACTCACACTGATGGTTTTTAAGCAGAGATGCAGCTTTGAGAGGATCAGTTCACACAGAATTTCGTAAAACAGTCAAAAGATGTACAGAAATGTAAAATGAAAGCAAAACGACAGTTTGTTCTTGTGCGTCTGCAGCTGAAAGTAACCCAGAAATGCGGGAACGCAGTTCATTCACTTCACTGCGAAGCTCGGCAGGTTCTTGAGTTCCTCAGTTTTCTGTCATTTGAAGGAAGTCTTCTTGTGTGATCCCAGCGAGCCACACGAAAGCTGCAGCTTGTGTCGACGCCGAGGATGACGCAACCCAGCGCACGCCGCCGAGCACTCGGAGGGCCGCCGGCCGCAAAGCGCCGGGGCTGGGATTCATTTAACGCTGGCCCAAAAAAAACACCGAGACTTCAGAGACGTTTCTGCTGCTCCGGAGGTCTTTTGTCTTTCCTCCTCGGACTTCACTAATTGCACACAGAAGTCTGGTGGAGTGACGCTCAGGTGGCTTCAGAGAGGAGTTGATTCGTGTCGCATTGTTTTACATTTCTTACAATTGCACACACTGGGTTAACTTCTCAGATTAAAAGACTGCGTCTACATTCACAAAAACGTTTTTTGTCCTTATTCCGGAAAAGACAAGATACAAGCAAAGCTGTTTACATGACTAATGAGCATGAATACTCCAATGATATTCCCTTTTACATGCAGCCCTGCGTACTAATAAACATAAAGCGCTCCAATGACGTAGGTCCTACAGCTATGTCCTATGAATTATGTTATTTCCCTCCTTTTTCCAGCTGCAGTCTTGTTGCTCTGATGTACTCGTCACCGCTCTGCGAGTTTCGCAAAATTGTGTTTTGCACGAGAACAGACTGGTGTGTGTGTGGTGTATGTCAACAGAAATAAATCTCACCAAGAAGTCTGTTCAGTAGCTGTTTTCGATCAGATCAACATGATCTTCCTTCAGATCCATTGTGGCCGACGTAGACACGCTCAAACGCTGCAGCGCACGTCGTGTGACAACCAACCACAGCCGGCAGACATCTTTTAGTCAGTCTACAGTACATATATGGAGGAGAAGGTATTTTCAATCAGCTATCAGACCCGACATCACCGATTGGGGTGTGGCCAGAGGTGCAGCAAAGCTGAGTGTTTTCTAATCACCACAGAACGAGCCTTTAAACCTTCCTGCAGGTTTTTATCCGTCTCCTCTCTGTCCTCCAGACGGCCACCGACAGCTCGTCCAACTCGTCCCAGAAGAGAGAGCCAGCGATGCACACGCTGGCCCCGCACAACTTCTGTGAGGCCCGTCGGCACCACTGCATCCTGGGACATTTTTACGAGCACCACCGGCCCTCTGATCACTACTTCCTGGACCAGGTGAGTAGAGAGTCCGAGTTGTGCCGCTCGCAAATGGTCCGCGAGCTACATCGTAGATAGAGGATAGAAATGCAGACGTCACACATAAAAGGGAGGAAGGAAATCAGCAAAAAGATGATTAAAATGTTGCATTTCTGCAAAGCCACATCTGGTTTGTTGAGATGTATTCGTGGAACACGTTTGACTGAACTAACCATAAAGAGTTCATGACCCACAAGGCCTTGCGAGGAGAACCGCTGTTAGCAGCTGCGTTCCCCTGTTCCTGCTGACCTCATGTCCCCCTGGAGACATTTCAACACTTTCCGTCTCCTCTGTGTCTCTGCAGGCGGTGCACATGTTCCCTCGTCACGTCAGCTTCCAGGTGGAGGATGAAGAGATCGTGCGCATCAACCCCCGCGAGAGGAACTGGCTCACCGGCTACGAGGACTACCGCCACGCCAACTCCACGCGCGACAAACTCGCCCAGCCCGACAACCTCGACGCCTACGTACACTTCGCCAAGAGCGAGCCGCCCAAACACAACTACGCCTACCCGTACCCGCTGAGCTGCGACGGCAAGCCCCGCTGCCTGGAGCCGGGCGGCGGCCGCAGAGCGGTGGTGACGGTGCAGCCGCGGGCCGCGCAGCCCAAAGGCAAGAGGCGGAAGGAGGACGGCGAGCGCTCGCGCTGCGTTTACTGTCAGGACATGTTCAACCACGAGGACAATGGGCGGGGCCGCTGCCAGGAAGCACCTGACCCCATCCAGACCTGCATCCGGCGGGTCAGCTTCATGTGGTGCGCGGACAGCCTGCTGTACCACTGCATGTCGGACACGGAGGGGGATTACTCGGACCCGTGCTCCTGCGACACCAGCGAGGAGCGCTTCTGCCTGCGCTGGTCGGCGCTGGTGGGTCTGTCGCTTCTGGCGCCCTGCATGTGCTGCTACGCCCCCCTCAGGGCGTGCTACCGCTGCGGCGTGGCCTGCCGCTGCTGCGGCGGGAAACACAAAGCGGTGGGCTGAGGCGGCAACGTGGGGAACGGAGGCCGCTGTGACGTTGCTGCTGTCGTTTGTTACGATTATCAGAAGGAGGAGAAGAAGAAGAACTTCGTCTCAACAGATGGAAGAAATGTTCCCTGTGGTTTTTTTATTTTTGTGACATTGGAGACCAAATGGCTTCCAATTCTCACAAAGACTGAACAAAGATTCTTCATTTAATATATAAAATGATATATATTATATAATATATATACATATGTTATATATATATATAAATATAGGTATATGGGTACATTATATTTTTACACTCATTTGTTTCAAACGCTTAAATATGTCATTATGTCAGTATGAATGTTGTCTTGTTTGTTGAGGGAACTGCAGCTCATTGACAGGATTTAGGGGAGTTTATTGTCAGATATGGAATATAATATTAATAACTATGTTTTCATTAGTGTGTTGATCACCTGAAACTACGAATCGCTATCGTATTTCCGATAGCTTAGAATGAGCCCTTAGGGAGCGGGTCCTCTTCAGTCCGCCGTGTTACATCGCCATGTTTCTACGGTAGCCCAGAACGGACAAACCAAACACTGGCTCAACAGAGAGCCTTTCACGGGAGGTGAAAGGAACCTCACCGTTTCATGCCACTAAATCCTTCACCCTGCTCCTTTGAAACATTTTGGACGCACACAACCATTTCAGAAAAAAAATGAAATGTGGTGAGACAATTTCACTTTAAAGGGTTCACTCAACAATTTCTTAAAGTTCGGATATCTGTCTGTCTGTTATGTCACAGCCCGGCTGTTAGAACGGACAAAAACAAGAGACATACGTGGATACTTAGAAACAAGGCCAATAAATAGATGGGAGGACTCCGTGTAGTTAGCAGTGCAGGGAATGGATGAGTGCAAATGTGCTACGTTGGTGTTGGTGTTGTGCTGTAAAGACGAGAGAAAAGAACCGACAGACACAACACAAAGGACTGACTGCTGCACTGCTTATATGCATGAGACACATCTGGGCCAGCTGTGTCTCTGATTACTCTCCAATCAATGTCTGCAGACCTGAAGAGAGAAAGCACAGCAACAGCAAAGCAGACGGGCCGTCACTGTTGAGGACCGAGCCGGAGTCAGGACTGGTTAGCCTAGCTTAGCATAAAGACTGGAAGCAAGGGGGAAACGGCTAACCTGGCTCCCTCTAAAGTTTAAAAAATACATCCACCATCACTGTTGCAGCTACGAGTTAAAATGTTTCATCTCGTTTAATCTGAACACAAACGGAAATACAAATGCAACAATGGCCGGGCTAGCTGTTTCCTCTAGTCTTTATGCTAAGCTAGGCTAACCAGTCCTGACTCCAGCTCTGTGCTCAACGCAGCAACATGACAGTGGTGTCAATCCTTTCATCCAATTCTCAGCAAGACAGCGAGACGTTTCTCTGACTTGGTTTTTTTTTCTTCTCATTTATTGTAAGCTATCTTAAATTCCAGAAGGTGAATGTGTTGCAGCTCTGGTTCCCTGACGTTCAACAGAAGCACTCGACTGGTCTGAAAGCTGCTCCGCTTACCTCCCCGCAAACAGAACAGATAAACCAGTTTGGCTTGACCAGTAAGACGGCTCCCGGTCCTGAATAATCCAGAAACACGGTGACAGTTTGCCGGAAGGTAACCGTTTGCAAACAGTCCAATTTAAATCTGAATGAATTTAGTTGTGTGCAGATCAATGATCCATTCATAAAACATGCTAACGAAACCCAATTTGCTGAGTTTGACCTCATTGAATCGTCCCCTGCTGTGTTGTGGTCATACTGGTCTGTCTTTACTGGTTTGTGATCTCGAGGTTTGTTTGATGATGAGAAGAACAAATAACCCAATGAGAACAAAGCTCTGACAGAACACTTTAGATACTTCAGCGTAATGTGTGTGTGTGTGTGTGTGTTTGATTGAAATATCGACACGAATGCCAGAAAAATCATCAAACATTGTCGGAATATTTGAGTCTCGCAGTTTAACTCAAAGACATTTTCCTCAAATTTCTTTGCTAATTTAAAAATGTTTTGATCACAAAAGCCTTTGATTGTCTTGTTTCTTTATTACTCGCGTTTCAAAGAGAAAGGTAAAATAACTCATCGTCGATCCCACAACACAAGGAAAAGAGCACAAAGTCTAACAATGCGTTACGGTGTGAGAACTTTTCCGAAGAAGGAAAGCAATCAGTTGAATTATGGCGGCATTATGGACAGTTTCATTTCCGGGGAAAGGTTTTCTTCGTTCAAAAACGTTTGTTCGAAAAAATACAGTATTTCTGTCCGTTTTCATTTTAACCAAGTGCAACACTATGAATGTCTACTATCTCCATATTTAATTACTATCGCGTCTCCCGGCTCTCAATAGCCAAGTTTCCATCCAAATTTTTGGGAAAATCAAGAAAATCGTCAAAAGAAAACGTGAAGGAATGCTTGTTTTCCATCCACGACGGTTATGCGATTATTATGAGCTGGTGCATCGAGACCTATACTGGTAAAACATGTTGAAAACTGGCTTTTCAGAACAATAAACACTTCTGACGTCATTCAATGTAGTTCTGATGGATCTTAGAGCTAACTGCTGATGGCGGATTTGTGTCTTTAATCGGGATGATCAGATCGGTCATTACATCGGAATTAAGTTATCCGTCAAAACGCCTCTGGTGTCGAGCGAGTCGCTTGCCGTTAGCTGTTTTGAAGCTCGATAAACACGTTTACTTTATCATAATAATTACAACATATTTCATATTTACAAAGTTTCGTATATATTGGAATTTTTCAATCTCTTAATATTATGAGATATTTCTTGTGATTATGAGATAATTAGTCAGTATTGTGAATAAAAGCTATTTTCTTTTTTTGGGGTGAATGCAAAGTGCTTCTATATTCACGGAACTGTTAGCTAATCATTTAGCATTCACTCCCTTCTCACATGTTTGTTCATTTAGATCCTCATTAGCAACAATGGTTGCTAGTTCTTGTCCAAATACTGTCTTTACGATACCGCCATGAAAAAAACAACACATAACATCTAACATCCACACACACCATAAGACCCAACAACACTACCGACAACAACAATCAAATAAATCAATGGATAGCGCGCCGTCTTTGGCTAATAATCCATCTCTTGTGCAAATAAATACAATCTCAACATTTGACCGAAGCTTGTTTTACTCTACGGTAACGTGTTCCATGACGCCGTCGCTCGAAACGGATTCAATGTTAAAGCTCCTTCGTTAGACTTTGTGCTCCTTTCACAGAAACACGCGTGAGTGTTTGTTACCAGTGTGAGCGAGAGGCCTGAACATCGAGTTGAAGGTTAAAACTGGTGGATAAGCTGCAGCTCGTCTGGATACAAAACAAACCTCAGTCGTCGTCACCGCGCAGGAGAACGAACTTCGGCACGCGCGACGCCAAACCGTTTGACTGGAACGCCGCGCTTTCCTTCGACCGCGGAGACGTTTTTGATAACTCTTGTGAATGTGGAAACCAAGCTAACGAAACAATCGGACCGTTTGCTGTGACGAAGCGGTTTGGCTCATGTCTTAAAGCTGCCACCGGTCTTTGCTTTGATTTCCTTCGTCCGAGGCAGCAACTGGTCTCAGGTCAGTTTTCTGAAACAAGACTTGAGACTTACTTTGGATCATTGATCTTTATTTCAGCTTTATTTATACATTTGTTAATTGTTTTATTCTATATTTCATGTTTGACTTTGGATCATTTTGGTGGTGCATTCAATGATGTCAGGAAATCTCAATGACAAGGAAAACATGCCTGAAGGGAATTCTGTGTTTTCTTATACATAAAAAATGTTTTTATCCAACTTTCAAAGCTCCTGTGTCAGAGTTTAAGCTTTTTGGATGTATTTTTTTTTTGCAGAATTTGTTTCCAAACATCTCCGTAGAAAATGAAAATCAATTGGAAAACTGTGTTCATTCACAGTAAACACAAAGTCTACGTTACTGTTTGTCAGCGCTACGTTATCGTAACGTTGAAGTTTGAGTGCCGATTGATCCGTAAAATATGCGCTACAACGTTCACTATTATATCGGTAACATCACTGAATGAATGTAGACTTGATGTTGACTGTGACGGATCGCACAATCTAGGTGTGTAGCTTTAAAGCAGAGTTGGCAACATTTTGTGTTTTCACATGATAATATATCTCTCTCAAAGGTGCGACTCCGCCTCCATGTGTACTTTGTAATTTAGAACGTTTTGAATGCAGGACTTCTACTTGTAACAGAGTATTTCTGCAGAGAGGTATTGCTAATATTACTTGAGTAAAATATCTGAGTACTTCTTCCACTGGACTGAATTGTCAGCAGTCAAGTTGCATTGTGGGTATAGAAGTGCAACGCAACATTTCTTGACCAAACTATTTCATCACCTGTATTTGTTGATGAAGATCATGCGATGTGATCGAAAGCTCCACTATAGCTACTGGATGGACCTCGTGGTGCATCGTGATGTTAACGTCGGCCCTCTCAACTCATTCATGGGGGTAAAAAAGGTGTTGGTTGATTCTATATGAGGTAAAAATAACAAAACCCTGTTGGTTATTTGTTAAAAAACAGCAGAATCAGTTCTAGAATCAACCAAAGTGAGATCAGATCCAAATCAAGTTCAAGTGACAATCTGTCCAGAAGATGTTGAGATATCTTAAAGTGTCCGAGAGATGGACAGTCAGGTCCGATCAGATCAGATCGTGTTCATTTAGAGCTGCAGAAGACAACACACACACACACACACACACACTGTGTTTGAGAGCAGGATGGGAGGGGAGGGGTGGTGCGCTGGCGGGGTTGGTGGTCTATCGCAGTCACATTTGTTTCAGATTTCATAAACAAAGCGAGGCAGGCAGACTCACTGGGGCCTCAGTAAATCAGGCCCAGACGAGCGACCCGACCCGCTGGATTCCTCACACTCTGCTCTGCTGGGGAGGCCCAACACACACACAAACAAACACACACACACACACACACACACACACACACACACGGTCTCTGCATTTCCAGCCTTCTTTACGGTGATTAGATGTTTTTTCTCAAGTGCATCTTCAACTCTACCCAACTTGTGTTTTCTTCCAGTGAGTTAAATCAGAAACATGTAGTTAAGTTTGGACACTGGATGTGTGTGTGTTGATAGAAGACATGTGTCCGGTTCGGACCGGCACTGGTGGAAGGACTCATATCTTTTACTTCAGAGGACCAGTGTGTAGGATTTAGGGAGATGTATTGGCAGAAAGTCTTTAGTGTATATTTACCTGGAACCCGAATCGTTTAGTTTTCGTTGGGCCCTTCACGTCTACAAAGGCCGTGGGTCCTCTTCACAGAGTTCGCCATGTTTCTACAGTAGCCCAAAACAGACAAACTTAACACCGGCTCTGGAGAGAACATCTCGTGTTTTTAGGTTACCCGAGGGCCACCGTAGTTCTCGGACACGCTTGGAAATGGAGCGGTGAGCAGAGCGTCATTCGGTTGGTTGCAGTCTGCAACCTCACCGCTAGATGGCACTAAATCAGGGGTGTCAAACATACGGCCCGCGGGCCGGATCCGGCCCACCACGTCATTTTATGTGGCCCGCGAATCCCCCAGGCAAAAAAAAAAAAAAAGATTTCTTTTTTTTTTTTTTTTTACAAAAATTAAAAGTTAGATGTGAAAATAAAAATATCCCCATGGTTGAACTTATGAGATGAGCCATTTGCGCCGCCGGTCTCGCCGGGGGCTATTTTGTGTTCATTCGCACTGGACGCGCCGGAGAGGGGGCGGGGCTTATTGCCCTGAAAGCCGTTCAACTGTCCGCCATTAACCATGGAAAAAAGAACCTATTTCTGCTAAGTAGGTGTTGAGGAAGTCACAGATATCCCGGGAAACTAAACTAAATATGTCAGGAGTAGTTACATTTACACCGTCTTACATTTACAACCGGCCCTTTGAGGGCGACCGTGATGCTGATGTGGCCCCAGAGTGAAAATGAGTTTGACACCCCTGCACTAAATCCTTCTCACAAAGAAATGTCCTGCATTTAAAATGAGCTGGTCACTGTCGTTTTTATCAAACAAACTATTTTCAGCGGCGTATTAATCCACATTTGGTGCTCTAGTCAGGATTTGTGGCAGCAGGACGATGCCACGAGAATCGTGCGGCTCATTGATGTTTTAATGGGGTTTTTTTTTGACAATGGCACAGCAGAAGAAGGCATCTTTAAAAACAATCAACTCAAGACACTGAAGGCCTCCTCCTGGACACACGGAGGCGATGCAGAGTGGCTCTGGCGCTTGAATCCCGTTATCATGGAGACCACAGTGAGCGGGGAAACTGTCCCACATCAAAGGCGTCTGGAGTCTGGTTGTGCAACAGTGGTCCTCTAAAGCAGCAGGGCTCATCCTCCAGCAGATAATGAGACGCACATTGTGTGCAAAGACATGAACTGCTTCTCTTTAAGAGTCTCTAATGTAAGACGACAGACATGACGACACAGCCACACCAGGACTCTAGAAATCATTTGCTTTATTTCAATCAGCGGTTGGCAGTTGTGCTACAAACGAAACATAAAAAGGACGAGCAAAGACAAACTAAAAAAAAGTTACTGTACTTGACACTTGATGACCGTGTTTGTCGAGAGGAAATTATACATTTATATTTGTGAGTCAAGTGCCTCCAATATACACATAAGAACTGAGACGGAAAACCACAAATACCAGCTTTTTACGTGGTCTCCATTTCCTGACACCAGATTCTTATAAATATTACAAATAATGTTTCAGTAACCCACACAAAGCACCGGGTCCTGTGAGCCCAAACCCACCAATTCACCTTCGGTACGGCCGAGACCAGGAAGGAGCGGCAGGTGTGGTCACGAGGAAGAAGAAGAAACATCCATCCGTAAGATTCAGGACGAGAGGAAGTCCGTTTCTAAATGCCCGACCAGATTAAACGTTTCAGACAAACATCCCAGAATGATCTCATTGGTTGAAGAGTTGAAGTGTTCAGGACTCGACTTTACACACTTGGGTCACGATTGCGAGGCTGAGGCTCATGGGTAATGTAGTATTTACAGCCACTCAACTTTCAAAAGAGATGATTTTTAAGAAGCTAAAACGTGTCACCGGTGGCTGTGATGAAGCCTTTTATCTGGTATTATTCATGTGCAGTCAGTCGGTAGAAATACTTATGAAACAAGTTTAATAGTTGTTGGGTATTTCAGTATTCTTAATATCGGTTTTTATTTGAAATGTTTTAATCCTGGTTCCACCATGTCAAACACTTTGTAACTTTGTTCTGAAATGCGCCGCATAAATAATGTTTAATTATTTTACTTGTTTCCGAAAATACTGTGCGTTGGCTGAAGAAGTATAAAAAAAAAAAAAAAAAAGCATAAAAGCGCCGCACTGAAGGCGAAATAGCAGAAAATATTTGATCTCTAAAGCGCGGTTCACTTGAGAATAGCTGCTCTCCGCTGTGTGTCTAAATAGACTTCCACCACATTGTTCGATAGCATCAGTATTCTTTAAATCCGGTATCGTCGGGCTTCATTCTCAGCAGCTTGTCTTAAGCCCACTGAGGTTTCTCTGAACCAATGAGACTGTTCCCTCACCTCCTTTCCTCCTTCAAGACCAACACGTGGAACGATCTCCTATTGGACATCTCCTTCTTAAAAGAGGATATGCTTCATATTTTACACACATCGCTACAGTCAGATCTATCGATGACTGCGATATTATAAATCCACACAGTCAACAAGTCATTGCCAGCTCTCTTTCCTGCACGAGTCCGTTTAATAGTTACTTTCCGTCTTTAACTTGTTCGTATTTGTGTAATATTAATTTGTGATGCACGTACCGAGCTCCGATTGGTCAGTAGGCGGTGCTTTTACACCAGTTGATCGCTCATCTCCAACATGACAGGATAGGTGTTCAGATCCCACACCGGTAAGAAGCGAACCTCCGTCGTGGAACCGACAACCCGGATTTAACCCCGAAGTTACCCGGTTAACCCCAAGTCCTGCTTCCTGGTACAGGCCCCAGAAACAAGAACGGCCTCTTCCATCACAGTCAATAAAGATTCATGTGAAATCTTAAGATGCTGCAGAACGTCTTCTTTCTACACTGACGGTAAATATAAGATACACTTGTCGAGCTGCTGCTAACAATCTGTATTATCCATCCATCCTGCAGACGACCGCCTCGATAAATCAAATCGCCAAACAGTTTCCTGACGCAGAAGGTGACGGCATCCGATATTCAGTTCACGACTTCACGAGACAAAAAAAGCAAAAGGAAATTCTGAACGGCTGCTTTCAGGGAATGTTAGACAAACATGACGATCGACAATCTAAATATTTGCTGATTTATTCGACTAATCTTTGCAGCTCCTCCATAGCTTTCACATGCTCGTGCACGGTGTCGAAATGAACACAAAGGGAAGTTACGCAACGTTCAAATCGCAGCCCGTTTGTTGCAAATTTGGTAAAATGGAGTTCTGCTCAGCGACTGAGCTCAGTGCTGCCCCCGGTGGCTGAAATCGAACTTACAGCAACGTCGGTATAAACCCTGATTGGAAGAGACCTTTCTCTCTCGGAGCAATACATTTTTTTTTTTTTCTTCTACCTTACAGGTCACGAAAAACATTGTCCACCATCCAGTGAGTTCATACTTTTAATTTAACTTCCGGTGACAAATTGTAAGCAGCTCAGTGACGTCTGGATGTAGCGATGCAGGACGGTGATATGTAGCATGACGGTCCTGCATCGCCCGTAAGGGATGACTCGATGCTTTGTGATCGTGAATGGAATGGAAAGGAAAGCCTTCTCTCTGCGATGGTTTATTTGTCGGTGGTAAACAGGATACGGAGACAAATCAAACCCATTAAAAGCTTCAGCTGGTCCGTTTCCAAACACACAACTCTGCTCACCACCACAAACCAAACCTTCCAACGCCGCCATTCCGGAAGAAAGCGGGAAAACTAAAAGAGGCTTCCCACGTATTAATTTCTTCACGTTGAAACTTCTGCGCTTAACAAGCAAGCAAACGTCCCGACAAAGACGAACGAGGTGCCGAGTTAAAAACCCGGCTGCCCGCCCTCCTGCACCTTCAGTACAGTGACTCATCCCCAAACATTAAACAGGAAACGTGAGCGGGGGAGGGGAGAGTGTGATTTGAGGATCGGTATGTTAAAAAGACACAGTATGTGATGATCTATTTGTTCGGATATCTAATCTCTGTAACGCTCCACACTGTGAGCATTATCTTTAATGCCGGCATCTGTTTTGACAGATTATGTGGCACATTGTTTTGCATGGTGGGGGGGGGGGGGGTGGGGGGGGGGGAGATGGAACTCGCATCGCAAATAATAATCATCGTCGTAGTCCAGCCAAAGCACCCACAGATGTGCTGCTCCACAGAAACAGGACAGTTTGACGTTGAACAGTCTGTATTTTTAAAGCCATGGATTACAATTTCGTCTTTAACAAGGAAAACATTTTGGGAAATACACATTTTCTTTCATGGCAAGAGTCAGAAATAAGATCGATCTCATGTCTGTACAGTCAATGTAAAGCTCCAGCCAGCAGCTAGTTAGCTTAGCATAAAAACTGGACGCTTGCCTTCCTCTGTCTCTAAAGCTCACCGATGTTTCATCTTCTTTGTACGATAATTAAACAAACAAGACATCATAAAACCACTTAAATCAGGTTAAGCTCATTATTATTATTATTATTATTATTATGAGCGCGCTGTAATAATTGGAGGCGACTCAGATGAGCGTATCAATATTTTGATCACCTCGTCTCTTCTCTCTGGTCCATATCCAGCTTTACCAAAAAAAAAAAAAAAAAAAAAAAAAAAAAAAAGTAAAAAAGCCCCAAAAAAAGTCCAGCAGAGAACCCCCTAAAACTTGCAGAATTGTGTTACTTTGGACAGAACCGGGCTAGCCGTTTCCCCCTGCTTACAGTCTTTATGCTAAGCTAAGCTAACGGACAGACTGGTGTCATTCTTGTCATCCAACTCTCGCCATGAAAGCAAATATTTCCAAAAATGTTGCACTTTTCCTTTAAATGGAGTACTTAACGGCACTAACTCGTGCATCTCCAAACAGAATTCTAATAATTAGGACATTTTTGTGTCGCGGGCAAATATTCAAGACCCGTCCCTCGCCATGAGACTTCCCCCCCCTCCCCGCTTTTCAAAACGAGCGTGAATGGACGACACAGCGTGAGCATCCAGACACATCAAGGTAAGCGGTGCATGGACATCGGCTGAGGGGGTGAGATGGAGGGGGTGTGAGCGGGAAGTGTTTTTGTTTGTTTGCGTTTTATCTGACGGTGACGCCGAGCTTCTCCAGCACCCGCGTCCCTTTCTCCTGGTACTCCTCCCGCGTCATCCAGAAGTTGTCCTTGTCCTTCATGATGTCGGCCAGCACGGCGCCGCCCAGGAACACCATGTGCTTACGCCGAGGCGGGTCCTCTATCCGGATCTTGAATTTCTGAAGGCGGAGAGAAGAGGAAGAGCAGAGCGCGTCAACAGAGGAGCAGCGGAGACGAGAACGTGTTGGAACGACCTCAAAACACACGGAGTCTCTCTTAATCACAGGTGGGAGGTTTTGCCAGAGCGTGCTTCCTCTCGAGGAACAACGACGTGTTACATCTTCACCTCGTCATCACGAGACCACGACTGAGATGTTTCTGAGGGATTAAAAACGTTAACTAGACTGTGGCTTCAGCTCCCCCTGGTGGCAAATACGAGCACTGCACAAGGCAGCTCTGGGGAAGAAGCAGTGGTTTACAGCGTATTTATACATTTACTGCATTTCTGTCACTAATCAAGCTGACGAAGTGAGATTTTAAAATAAGCCGATAATCACAATACACCATTCTCTCCTACTGTATATACAACCAACTACTGCGTATTAATCAACTGCACATAAGCTACTTTCACAAGTTTCACAAGCAGTAAATGCTAAAAACAATGCAAGGCTAACGGCTCATCAACAGAGCATGATGCTGCACTGACAGGGGAATCTTAATCCGCCATCTTCTTCACGAGCCACCAAATCTTAAGCTCACATCAATGTGACGGATAACAAACATTCACATAACTGGATGCAGTTTGATTCGGAGAAAAGCTGATTTAGTGGGCAGCCGCGGATCTGTTGGCAACACTCGAATGATTTCCCTCGGGGGCCTCGTGTTTCTGGGGTTTTCCCCAGACACCGGTACTCACCGACAGCTTGTCGACGTCTCCCTTCAGCACTCGCTCCAGGTACAGCTGCTTCAGTTCGCGCTCCAGGCGGGACGGCAGGCCGGGATACATGGTGGAGCCTCCGGACAGGACGATGTGCTTGTAGAACTCAGACCTGCGTTTTGTGACAAACGGCATCCGATTTACTTGTACATGATGTGGTTTACGCTTGATATAGAGCAACATAATGCATGCTTGTGCGTGTTCTCTAGCGCCACATAGTGGGTACAGATACTGGTGAAGTATTTGCAAAACAAGTTTCAGCGTCACGCACTCCACGCGGGTAAAAAAGTCAAACTCATGGGCGTGTTGTCTGACGGTCGCAGAAATTCTCGGCCGCGTAAGACCGTTGTCTATCTTATTCTTCTGTCATCATCTGTGATGTCCTTTAATGAAGTTCTCTCTTCTCTTAAAAGACGATCTGTCCCCGCCAGCTCACCTGGTGTCGATATCTGCGGCGTGGATGGTGTTGAAGAGCAGCTCGGCCACGCCCACTCCCTCCACGTTGATGAGGTGGGGTTGAAACAAAGCCTCTGGGGCTTCGAACCGCTCACCTCCCACCTTGATCAGCCTGCCGTCTGGGAGCTGAGGACACAGCACAAAACCCCCGCCGTCAGAAATGCAACGACGTCCTAGTGCTGTTAAATACTCTAAACGTGACCTCGTCACCAGTGGAGGAACGGGTGAAGTTCAACAACACGACTGACCGTGTACGACTCCACCAGCACCGTTGTCTCCAGCGCCAGCTTCTGCTCCTGCTCGATGTTGTAACCCACGTAGCACAGCTTCTCCTTCATCATCCTCACCGTCTCGAAGTCCGCCGAATGGTTGAAGGCGTAACCTCGCAGCAGCAGCAGCTGGTGGACGGATTTCATGGTTATCGTGGAATACAACTACATCAATTCAACACAAACAACTGGTTTCACATTTCTCAACAACAAACTGACTAAAGAGGCATTTGTAGTTTGTTTTCTGGCAATAAGACATGTAGGGTAACAGATTTAAAAAGATGGTTAAGACTATAACAGTTTGACAAGTAGCTAAAGTCCATCGCTGTGTGGGGCTGCCGGTACCTTGATGAGGTAGCGCGTTATGTCCCTCCCTGCGATGTCAAGCCGTCGGGTCAGGTGGGGCAGCGAGAAGCCCTCGTACACCGGACAGATGTGAGTGACGCCATCACCAGAGTCCACCACCACTCCGGTAAGCAGTCCTAAAACAAAAACATGCCAAACAGATGAGTGTCGGCCAGTACTCGTGGTGTGCTGGTGCTTACTAGTAGGATACCCGAGACAAATAACAACTGCACGTTAGCATTGCTCACCAGCGCCACCAGTGGCCAAACTATGTAGTGACAGCCCAGTATTCAGCTCGTGGCTTTTTCGTAGCACACGCATGGATTGTTTCTCCGAAGCTTTAGTAGTTGAGCATTGATCACAAGTGTTACGGAGACAAACGAACCTTGAGCGTAGAGAGTGAGGACGGCCTGGATGGCGATATAAACTCCTGAGAACTGGTACGTTTCAAACATCACCTGGCAGGAGAAAAAACACAAAGTATCAGATAACTACTGAGGCGCAATATAGATTGATGTTTTTGTGTCTCGTGTGAGTGTTGGTCAACTAAGAACTTTCTTTGGTTGAGGTAAGCTCTTATCATACACCGCCCACCTCTATAATCTTTTCTCTGTTCTTGGTGGGGTTCATGGGCGGCTCGGTCAGAAGGATCTTGCAGTCGTGCGAGTCGATGTTGAGTTTCTCGGGGCCGAAGGTGTAGTCCCACAGGTGCTTCATGTCGTCCCAGTTCCTGACGATACCGTTGTCCATCGGGTAGTTCACCTCCAACATGGAGCGCAGCTCGCTGGCCTCGTCCCCCACCATCAGGTCCTATGAGAGGTCAACGGTCAACAGTTCAGCGGACTGATGAACAAGCTTTGGACCAGCGGCTCTTTACCTGCAGCTTTTCTTCACTACTGCTGGCTGCTGTTCCTCCGGTACAGCGGCTCACAGCCACAAGGTTTCCATTTGAGCAGCAGATTCATCGTGCAGGACGATCACCGCTACAGACGGCTAAATCTTTGCTGAAAGTATCACAGTCCAAACTGGTAGAAGAGATATCCGCACACCTAAATCTTTGCAGTTTTACACTTTATTTGAACTTTCGGTCTAACAGACCTTCACCAGAGCACCCAGGATTCAACGATGGACAGGCAGGTAAAAACAACAAGCCCCTTTCAGATCATTGTATGCAACACACCTGTGCCCACCATGGAGGTGGGAGCTCCACCTCCCGGGAGACCGCAGCCTTTAGGTACTGAATGAAGCACTGTTAGGCATACCAATGGAATGTGCGGATATCTCTTTTATGTCCTTTTATGATACATCCAAAGAAGTACTTACCTTGATTTCAATGTTGCCAACTTTGGCTGTGGAGCGGATGATTGGCCGGCCAACCAGCGCGGGAAAAATGTGTTCGGGGAAGTTGGAGCCTGCAAAGCCGCACTTGACAAACTAGGATGGGATTGAAAGGGAAAAAAAGTCGGAAAAACACGCGTTACAATTTTCAAATAACCCGGTAAATACAATACCACGGAAGAAACTCCTGTGGGGTTCAAGACATATGTAATAAAAGTAAGAATTGGTAACTGTGACTCACAATGTGTATATAAGATAACTCTGTCACAATATCATTATTAAAACACAATAAATGACTGAGGCTGAAACTACACACTCATAAACAAACATTCCTTTAAGGCTTGAGAGCAATCTAATTATATTGTTTATAATGCTTTTGAACTGACTCATCTTTGCGTGACTCCATCTTTTCCTCACAAACCAAACAACATTGCTCCCTGCAGTGTTTTTATCCTCCACTTATTAAAAACGTTCACATAATTATAAGTATTATTACTAAAATATAATATCAGAACAGACCAAATTGATAAAACATGTCATAAGAACTATTTATTCTGTGCATTGTTTCAGAATGACTATTCCTTCATACGAAAACGACTTTTGTTTTGAAGCATATACAGGAAGTGAAGTGGTGTCAGCAGTAGCTTTAGTAGTGTACACAAGTACAAATTCAAGGCACTTGTACTGAACTGAGTATTTCGATTTTATGTGACTTTAAACTTCTACTCCACTACAGCTCAGAGGCAGATGTTACTTTTCAGATTACAAGTTTTCATTCACTTCCTGTCCAGCAAAAAACATGTATCTCAAGATGTGTTTATATTTTATTTAAATGTATTATATTTTATATAATTTCATTTTTATCCACAAACATAATATACAGCTGACAGGGAATACAATAACAGGCAATGAATACTTTTACTTTTGATACTTTAAGTATATTTAGCTGAGAATACGTATATACTTCTATTTGAGCAATGTTTTCATTATTTTTACTTGCAACTAACTATTTCCACAGCGTGGTATTTGTACGTTTACTGCAGTAAAGGATCTGAATACTTCCTCGTCCAGCTGTGCGAATGTCCATTCAAACTGGTGAAACCTGCAGCAGCTCTCTCAAGTTTCCTTACATGGAAGAAGATTTGCCTCGACTTCCGCGTTGGCCCAGTGTCGGACTTCCCGTTTACTGGGCGATTAAGTTGAATATATTTTCCATTTTTTAAAAGCTACTACTGACATATGATCTGGGACCATTTAAAGACATGCTTACAAGTGTACTTTTTAGTGTATGAGGGCGGGGCCGTTTTGGGCAGTGCTACTGAAGCTAAGCTAGTTAGCCTAGCCTAAGCTAACGGAAGGAACATTGTGAGCCATCTTCATATAACCTGTCTTTTTAGCTGGTGTCAGGTGGCTCTTCTTCAAACTCGGAATATTAAATCAATAAACAAATCGAATAACACGAAGCTAGCTAATGTGACTAACGTTAGCTAGCTTCGCTACCACCACCGGTTCAAATATCTCATGAATTAAAGTCGTGGTTTGACATCTTAAACCATGGTTACTAAACTATGTGTGCGTTTACTCGATGTGGTGTTTACGATTGTGTTTTGTGGTTGTGTTTAAACCGTAGCAGTCAGCTGTAGCCCTGTTGCAGATGAATGAGCTGAATCCAGCTGACAGACACATTCCTCGCACAAACCCACCCAGACAAGCTAACGCGTTAGCCTGTTAGCTCTCCGTTACTTCCGGTTTCCAGTTCTCTCTCGTTTTCATATCAAGCTGCACCGCGTAAAGGACCGCGAGCGACACGGAGTGAGACTTAACAGTACACCCACTGCTGAGTAAAACTTACCCCGGTTCCATTGTCACAAACCACCACTTTTCTCCCTTGACTGTCCATTTTGTGTTCCCTGAATCCAGCAAAAAGCAGCAGCCCCACTTCCTGTGCACTTTAACGTCAATTTGACCAATTGCCGGAAGCAACACACACTGTACAGTGTGACTCCTTCACAATAAAAGTGCAATCTATAATCGAATCGTACTGGAAGAAGCATTAAGATCCTTTATTTTGTACTGCTGTAATAACGCCACTTTGAAACTACTCCACTCCAAGTAAAAGTCCTGCATTCATTATTAACAACACAATTTAAAATCTGCACAACTTTTCCACCAGATAAAATAACAGTTATTATATTATTATTATATTACATTAAATATATCAAAGTAAAGTACTTTTTTTTAAACCAGAGACACACCGCAGTAGTGAAAATAAATATGTTATGGCACTTTAATTTCAGTGACCAGTGACTATGGCTGCAGTGGTCCATATTATTTGGACAAAGAAAATATAAATACTCAAGTAAAGTACGAGTATACATCGAATTTGTATGCTACTTTTATTAGGCCGACAGATAATAAGCTAGCAACATGCAGTTCTGATAAATATTTAAAATGGTAAAACTGTTCTGTAGAAATGAGTTGGAACCCCCTTTCTTCCCTAAACATTTGCTTTCAAATCTTCAACCTGCAACACTGACTTTTTGGCCACTTGGTGGTAGCGTAACCAGCTGTAAACACATACCATTGTTAATGTGTGAGCAAACAAGTGCCTATTCACAAATTCAGCAAAAAAAGGACATTATTTGAAGTTGTGTTTTTGGCCACCTGTTGAATATACAGTAAGTCCAATATTCAATATAAAGCAACCTGTTACACTAGTCATTCAAAATATATTCCAGCATATTGGCACTCTGCAGCATTGCACTACTGTATTACTGTTTACAATTTACAGAAAGAGTCTGACTTATAGAGATTGTATGTTGTTGTTATATACATATATATATATATATATACATATATATATACATATATATTTATATATACTGTATATATATCTTCTTTCATGTACTTGTATGTACGTGTTTATGTATTTAGCTGTATTTCTATTTCTGTGTAAGTACAATGGGCCTCATTCACAAACAATGCACAAATGCGCGATTCAACAACGTTTGTTTACCTGAATTCGTTCTTAATCTGAGAACAAATTTAGAGCCGCCTCAGACAATGCATACGCACGAATAATGAAGGCCCAGCTTGCTGACTTAAACACACACCTTTGAACTATGTCCATCTTAAATCTAAATAGTAACTACAAAACTCCTGGCATGTAAACTCACACCTGGTCAATAAAAGCTGATCCTGATTCTTAATTATTTTGGATCTCTGTACTTTGTACTCTTAGTATTACTGGATCTCAGTGCTGCATTCGACACGGTCGACCATGCCATACTCCTAGAAAGACTAAAAATCGGGGTGGGACTCTCTGGCACAGCACTTAACTGGTTTGAATCCTACTTGAAGGACCGAGAATACTTTGTGTCTGTAGCTGATTACACATCAGAGCTGACTAAAATGACATGTGGTGTTCCCCAAGGTTCAATACTGGGGCCTCTTCTGTTCAACATCTACATGCTTCCACTAGCTCAGATTATGGAAAACAACAAAGTGTGTTATCATAATTATGCAGATTGTGATATGTATGGGATTAACATTAAAAAACAGTGTAAGAAATAAAATGCAGGAGTAAAATGCAGAAATGCAGGAAATTGATTAATATATTAATTGAATGTGGTTCAATTAAAGGCAGCAGCAAACAGAAAAGTCTTCAATCTTGATTTAAATGAGCTGAGGGTCTCAGCAGACCTGCAGCTTTCTGGGACTTTGTTCCAGATATGTGGAGCAGAAAAACTGAACGCTGCTTCTCCATGTTTAGTTCTGACTCTGGGAACAGAAAGTAGGCCGGTCCCAGACGACCTGAGGGGTCGGGATGGTTCATAAGGTAGCAGCAGATCAGAGATGTATTTTGGCCCTAAACCATTCAGTGCTTTATAAACCAAGAGCAGGATTTTAAAGTCAATTCTTTGTTGGACAGGAAGCTAGTGCAAAGACATCAGAACCGGGGTGATGTGATCCACCCTCCTGGTTTTAGTGAGGACTCGAGCTGCAGCGTTCTGAATCAGCTGCAGCTTTCTGACGGACTTTTTACAGAGACCTGTAAACACACCGTTACAGTAGTCCAGTCTGCTGAAGATAAATGCGTGGACAAGTTTTTCCAAATCCTGTTGAGACATAAGTCCTCTAATCCTTGATATATTCTTCAGGTGATAGTAGGCTGATTTTGTAATTGTCTTGATATGGCTGTTCAGGTTGAGGTCTGAATCCATAACTACACCTAGATTTCTGGCTTGGTTTGTGGGTTTTAACATCAGTGATTGAAGCTGAGCGGTGATTTTCAATTGTTCGTCCTTGGTACCAAAAACAAGAGCAACAAGAGTCCAAACCAGGAGAAGTTCCCTGTGACGTCTGCACTGGAACCAAACTGAAGGCCCTGAAGTCCTGCCTGGTGTGTCTGGTCTCCTACTGTGAGACTCACCTGGAGCCTCATCTGACAATGTTACGCCTGAAAAGACATCAGCTGATCGACCCTGTGGAGAACCTGGAAGACAGGATGTGTACGAAGCACGATAAACCTCTGGAGCTGTTCTGTAAGACAGACCAGACATGTGTCTGCATGCTCTGCACCTATTCTGACCATAAGACGCACGAGTTTGTTCCTCTGAAAGAAGAATTTGAAGAAAGGAAGGTCAAGCTGGAGAAGACAGGGGTTACAATTCAGCAGATGATCCAGAAGAGACGACTAATGATTCCAAAGATCAAACAGTCAGTCAACTTCAGCAACAAAAACGCAGAGAGAGAGACAGCAGAAAGTGTTCGGGTCTTCACAATCCTGATGGAGTCTGTCAAGAGACGCATGAACGAGCTCATCAAAACAATTGAAGAGAAGCAGAGAACGACCGAGAAACAGGCGAAAGACTTTATCAATGAGCTGGAACAGGAAATCTTTGTGCTGGCTGAGAGAAGTGCTGAGGTAGATCAGCTCTCATGTTCTGAAGACCACCTCCACCTCCTCCAAAGCATCCAGTCCTTGTACGATGTTCCACCCACCAAGGATTGGACAACGGTCAGCATCCATCCGTCAACACATGAGGGGACTGTGGTGAAAGCTGTCGCTCAGCTGGAGGAGACAATCGGTAAAGAGATGAAGAAGCTGGTTAAAGCTGAGCTGAAGAGGGTCCAGAAGTTTGCAGTGGACTTGACTCTTGATCCTGATACAGCTCATCCTGTACTCATCCTGTCTGCTGATGGTAAACAAGTGAATCCTGGTAAAGCAAAGAAAAATCTCCCAAACAACCCAGAGAGATTTTCTCTCAATCCCTGTGTTTTAGGAAAGCAGAGTTTCTCTGCAGGCAGATTCTACTTTGAGGTTCAGGTAAAAGGAAAGACTGAGTGGGATTTAGGAGTGGCCAGAGACTCGATCAACAGGAAGGAAGACACCCCACTGAGTCCTGAGGACGGCTACTGGGCCATATGGTTGAGGAAAAGAACCAGGTACAAAGCTTTGAATGACCCTCCAGTCTCTCTCTTTTTTAATTTGAAACCCAAGACAGTGGGGGTGTTTGTGGATTATGAGGAGGGTCTGGTCTGCTTCTATGATGTAGATGCTGCAGCTCTTATCTACTGCTTCACTGGCTGCTCTTTCCATGAGAAACTCTACCCATACTTCAATCCGGGTCTGGATGATGATGATAAAAACTCTGCCCCACTGATCATCTCTCCTGTCGTTCACACTGAGTAGACCAATCATTTCAGACTCCAGTCTGACTCGATTCAGGAATTTGATTACTTCAGATTCAATTTGACGAAATCAAAAAAAGATTTGTAAATAAACTCTGACTTTAACAATAGTTACTGAAAATTCCACTTGGATTCGAGCAAACTTGCAAGATTTTGATGGTCGCCAGAGGAGAAATTCTCATAATGAGTTTTTATTTTCATAACAGGATAATTCTACAGGCGTCAGAGTGTACAATTACCTAAGAACAAGCTTATATCGTGTAACTGCTCTTGAGTTTGGGGTTTATGTTGGATACTGATGTGTCTCATATATCTATTATTATGTGTGACTTGACTGCAAACTAGTGCAACATGTTGAGTCCAATATGATTAATTAGCTCTCCAACCCTGCGGGGCCCACTATTGTTCGGAATATTAAGCATGTTGTGGCGCGAAACCTAAAAAAAAGTATTTACTGTGTTTGTGTAATGATTGTTCAGGGTAAAAAATTGTTTTTTTTCAAGTGTAAAAACTATTTAGGGGGAATTCATGAAAAAGCTTTTAGATTGCATCTTCTTTTTCAAGTTAATCAACCAGCTAACCTCAACTTTTCAAATGGGGAAAGTATTTGTTTAAGTTTGATTATTCAATTTGACCATAAAACCTTTGTCTTAGATCGGTATTTGAAGCTTTGGATTATCAATTAGATTACAAAGGAGCCTTAATACTGTGCAGTTAAACTAAAGTGGATATCATAGAGGGATGGGGTGGTTTAGAATTTGTTGTTATATGTACTTCATTTTCTTTGATATCCATAAAGGTTGCTTCTTTGGGTTAGGTCATTGTTTATATATTATTTATATACAATGTGTAAGGAATAAGAAAAGCCCCAAAGCTGAGTTTGTATTCATTTTTTATCAAGATTTGTAACCATTTATATCTATGATAAAATAAATTGTACCATATTATTGAGTTTTCATGACTTTTGTTGAAATCGACTCTTTCACAGAACCGGACGCAGCACCCCCACGCAAAAGGCCAAACTCTAGTGTGCCTCCTGATGTGAGAAAGGATGGCATTGATCACTTCCCAACATGGGAAACCAGACAGAGATGCAAGCAATGCACAGCCAATCACTTCTCCCATGTCTACTGTGGGAAATGTAAAGTCCATCTTTGCCTAAACAAGGACAGAAACTGGTTTTTTTTTTGCCTCCCACAAGGCGAAATAAAAAGGTTGTAAAAAAGTTCCTGTTTGGGAAGAAATAAGAACCAAACTGAAATGTTCCAAATGTTGCAAAAGCAATGAACATCATTTGTTATTGTTTATAAAATAAACATTGTTCTGATCAAAAAATTGATAAATATTGGGAGTGATTGGAAGTGTTTAAGATGTGCCTCTCCCACCAGAAGAGGCGGGATCAGTATGCTGCCTGACAGGAAAGTCTACCAGCAAGTGTTTGCTTTCTGTATAAATAGCAGAAAGAGGCAGCGTTCGACTAAACCTCAAATGAAACTGAAAGTTTGTCAGAGCGAAGTAGAGCTGAAGTCGAGATGAGTCTCTTTGTCTCTCTCTGAAGAAAACTTCAAGAGTACCTCAGGCCTTTCAACATTGCAGGGTCTCTGACAATCACTGGTGAGTACAACTGTTAATATTTACCGTTAAAGTGGGAAAAAAAATCTGTGCCACACATATGAGCTCCCAATATATTTTGAATGTGTCCTTTAATTTGGTAAAGTATGGGAAACACCAAATAAGTATCTATTATTAGTTTTAAGAAATGGATTGGGAGCCCATCAATGTTGGCAACTTTCTTCACTTTTTAATGTTGTTATGTCTTCTGGCAAGCAGCTGAGAGAAACTTTGGGTGTGGTCGTCCTTCCCCTTTTTCATCAACCAGCATTAACTCTGACGTTGCCTTCGACATATGAACCTCTTGTGAAGTAAATGGTTCAACTAATGTTGTTTTCTTAAGATCTTGTTACTGAAAAATACCATTTAATACGTCATTTAGATGCACCAGTGGCTGTGTTCATGAACACTTCCCCAGATGCAGTGAAGTAAAAAGAAATAAAACAGTTTGCGGTGACAATATAGCTTTTTTCATCTTGTTGGAGTTGTTGTTTTCCGACGCCAGAACAGCTACTGCACATCTCTCTTTGTCACTGGAGTTGTAAACTGATTGTACTTAATCCAGTCAAACCTTTTATTCACAAGTGCCACCTGCTGTTGTGAATGAATAACAACATTTAAATGTCTTGTACTTGAATTCAAGAAGAGCACCTCTTTTCATAAATGTTTTCAGGACAATATGGTATGAATACACTGCACCAATACACAAGTAATTTTGACATTGTTGGTGTTTACTTTTTGCAATAGCATTAACTGTAGTAAACAACATTACAGCCTTTATAAAGACTTGAATCCCAAATGTTAAGCTTGGGACTTGCCTGTCTTCTGCTACATTTTAAAACAGGGACTTGGTTCCACCTCTTTTGGTAGTTAGCCTGGCTCAGTCTTCGTTTGTTTTTTAATAAATATTTAATTTGTGCTCGCTGTTTTCCTTCCTTGTGGATGTTCATCTTTTCTTGCAAATTCTTATTTATTTTTTCCCACTTTCACTTGTGTTCCCAGTGTGAAGACATGGCTGCTGCAGCCAGTTGTGTACTATCTGAATATCAGTTCCTGTGCTCCATCTGTCTGGATGTCTTCACTGATCCAGTCACCACGTCATGTGGACACAACTTCTGCAAAAACTGCATAACTGAACACTGGAATGTTAGTGTCCCATGGAAGTGTCCCATGTGTAAAGAGATGTTTACCACAAAACCTGAACTTCTCATCAACACCTTCATCTCTGAGATGGTTGCTCAGTTCAGACAGTCAGCTCAACAGAAAACCAGCAGCTCAGAGCAACAAGAGTCCAAACCAGGAGAAGTTCCCTGTGACGTCTGCAATGGAACCAAACTGAAGGCCCTGAAGTCCTGCCTGGTGTGTCTGGTCTCCTACTGTGAGACTCACCTGGAGCCTCATCTGACAATGTCAGGCCTGAAAAGACATCAGCTGATCGACCCTGTGGAGAACCTGGAAGACAGGATGTGTACGAAGCACGATAAACCTCTGGAGCTGTTCTGTAAGACTGACCAGACATGCGTCTGCATGCTCTGCACCTATTCTGACCATAAGACGCACGAGTTTGTTCCTCTGAAAGAAGAATTTGAAGAAAGGAAGGTCAAGCTGGAGAAGACAGGGGTTACAATTCAGCAGATGATCCAGAAGAGACGACTAATGATTCCAAAGATCAAACAGTCAGTCAACTTCAGCAACAAAAACGCAGAGAGAGAGATAGCAGAAAGTGTTCGGGTCTTCACAATCCTGATGGAGTCTGTCAAGAGACGCATGAACGAGCTCATTGACACAATTGAAGAGAAGCAGAGAACGACCGAGAAACAGGCGGAAGACTTTATCAAAGAGCTGGAACAGGAAATCTTTGTGCTGGCTGAGAGAAGTGCTGAGGTAGATCAGCTCTCATGTTCTGAAGACCACCTCCACCTCCTCCAAAGCATCCAGTCCTTGTACGATGTTCCACCCACCAAGGACTGGACAACGCTCAGCATCCATCCGTCAACACATGAGGGGACTGTGGTGAAAGCTGTCGCTCAGCTGGAGGAGACAATCGGTAAAGAGATGAAGAAGCTGGTTAAAGCTGAGCTGAAGAGGGTCCAGAAGTTTGCAGTGGACTTGACTCTTGATCCTGATACAGCTCATCCTGAACTCATCCTGTCTGATGATGAAAAGCAAGTGAAACATGGTAACGTGAAGAAAAATCTCCCAAACAACCCTCAGAGATTTTGCACTAGTCTTTGTGTCTTAGGAAAGCAGAGTTTCTCATCAGGGAGATCTTACTATGAGATTCAGGTCAAAGGAAAGTGTGAGTGGGATTTAGGAGTGGCCAGAGAGTCGATCAACAGGAAGGGACTCATCACACTGAGCCCTGAGGATGGTTACTGGACCATATGGTTGAGGAATGGAAATGAGCACAGAGCTCTTGATGAAATTGATGTCCCTCTCTCTCTGAAGTCTCGGCCTCAGAAGGTGGGGGTGTTTGTGGATTATGAGGAGGGTCTGGTCTCCTTCTATGACGTAGATGCTGCAGCGCTTATCTACTCCTTCACTGGCTGCTCCTTCAATGGGAAACTCCTCCCATACTTCAATCCTGGACTGAATGATGATGATAAAAATTCCACCCCTATCATCATCTCTTGTGTCAATCACAAGTAAACGGATCACTTTATTGTCTCAAAAACGATTCTGTATTATACAAGGTAACAAACAAAGGTGTGGACTATTGTCACTGGACTCAAGTCATGAGTTTGATGATTTCATTTTCATTTGTGACGTGACTTTACTTGGAAATATGTTGATGGACTTCCCCTTCCCAACAAGAGGAAGATTCTTTGCCAAGAACACAAGAGAGAAGACATTCACGGCATTCACAGCATGATTTGTTGTTATCATTTATGAATCTCTCACCTAAATGAAACCTAAATGGAATAAAGCTTACAATTATATTAGTGTCAACAATGAGGAACATCTAAAACATCTAACTGTGGTTATTAACAGATGGATAATACTGTTCATATATGTATGTTCTGTATGGCTACTCATGAGTATTATTAGTGTAAACCAGCTCCCCCTCTGTACAGCTTCATGCTCCAATAGCAATGTTGAGTGTTAATAGAGTTTCTATGATCAACCTGTTTGAACCTTGACACTGTTTTTTTTATTCTGTGCTGAATTGGTATCTACTGCTGTACTGTATATAACAATTATTATGACCACATATTATCATTGACAGTTTTACAATTTATGATTTACAGTATTTTAACACACTATTAAGAATTACTCAGTTGCTGTTTAGGAGTTGAAACACAACATTTAGGATCGCCAACTGGAAAGTCGAGACTTGATACCTGCACCAAACTGACTTGATCCTATCGAGGTCAAAACTCAGAACCACTTTATTGTTTTGACCAACGCATTTCGGCTTGTGGCCTCCGGTCGTCCGATCCTAACTCTGGACAAAATCGACAGATTCATTGGTTGTATGCATTATATTTCTATTTTTATTTTAGCAGATTTTGAGTGATGTGCTTCATTCTTGATACATTGTGGTGAAGACATTCATGGTCCCCTGATGATGTATCCTGCTGACTTTAGTGATCATCTGACTTTTACCGAAGCGCCACCATGAGATTGACTTCTTAGTTATTGAGTGAAATATCTATTGGATGGCTTCATGATAATGGTAAACACATTTATGGTCCCCAGAGGATGAATTATAACAACTTTGATCTACTGAAATGTCATCTAGGGCCATCATCCGGTCAACCTTTGAATTTGTCCAATGCTTTGGTTTATGACCAAATACCTTTGAGACTAAATCGAAATTCCCATCAGCCTCCGCTGGAAATTGTGTTTAGGGAAAAACTAATGTTTGCTAACATGCTACATCAACAAGGGGAACAAGGTAAACTTCATATCCGACCAAAATATATGTAAATAAAATAGCATTATCACTGTCTGTTAGCATGCTGATGTTAGCATTTAGCAGAGATCATCATGTAGTCCAGCCTCACAGAGCTGCTATATGACTGAAGACCCTTAATGTTGTTATGGGATGCATCTCAAAAGTTGACCGCTTCGACAGTTAACAGTTGACAGTTTCCAAATATTCATACACTAATCTCTCCAGTCCTATCAGATGCACCAGTGTGTCCAATGTTGCAAAAACATGTTGTACGTCATCTTGGGAATCTTGTGGAATCACAAACAATTTCTGATTTCTGCATCATCTATCATAGTGAGACGAACATGATTTCATCAGTGCTTATTCACATCAAGTCTCATCAATTGTACAAAGGGAAGAGTGTTTGGTCTGCACTGTTCTCAGTGAGGCATGTCTAAAACATCTAAAAACCTATTTTAACCATTTTTATTCAATGTCATGATTTGAGAGAAAATCTAGAAAAAGGCGGATTTCTTGTTGTTCATATTTGATACAATTTTATTTTAGTATTTTGTTTTTTACGTGATGTAACAAGATGTATACTTTATGCTTATACAAAAGAAACAATAAAGGGAAGACAAACATCTGACTGTGTTATTTTTAGCTTGACCTGTAAGTTTTATACATCTAATAAAAAAGATCTCCATAAAAAATCGGACTTATTCAGTTTTCATGACTATGTATACAATCTGATTTGACGAAGGACAAAAACAATGTCTTTCTGGCTTCCCTGTTTAACATTGTCAGCCGGACGTAACCG
This sequence comes from Lycodopsis pacificus, assembly GCA_028022725.1. Classification (NCBI taxonomy): domain Eukaryota; kingdom Metazoa; phylum Chordata; class Actinopteri; order Perciformes; family Zoarcidae; genus Lycodopsis; species Lycodopsis pacificus. Next base: position 26,817,128 of record CM051693.1, read on the forward strand.
TCCTGTGCTTCTCCAAGCCCGGTTGAGAGAAGTTGAAAGTGCTGCCTGGGTTATATCAGGAATGTCAGGGCCCTGAAGGGAGTCAGATAGCAGTAGAAGCACACCTGTACACCTGGAGGTGCCTTAAAAAGGCCCTTATTACCTTGCCTTGATGCCAATCTGAATGAATCACATGTGCGACGTAAATCAAGAACTTCTCTGCAACTGTTCAAAGAAGTTGCATCACCAGAGTCATGTGTAAAGTAACATGTTTGGGAGGTGAGTTATTTTATTTTGGGTTGACTTCACCTGTTACGGGTGTAGTTAGGTTAGGTTGTAGTTAGGGTGTAGTTAGCTTTGAGGTTCAGGTTAAAGGAAAGACTGAGTGGGATTTAGGAGTGGCCAGAGAGTCGATCAACAGGAAGGAAGACATCCCACTGAGTCCTGAGGACGGCTACTGGGCCATATGGTTGAGGAAAAGAACCAAGTACAAAGCTTTGAATGACCCTCCAGTCTCTCTCTTTTTTAATTTGAAACTCCTCCGAGGCCGGAGACTCAGAATCCCCCTCCGGGTGGTACGGTGCCTGGGGCCCCGAGGAAGGTCCCTCATCTGCACCGGGGACCTGCTGTGGGTTCCTGGCAGTCGTCCTAGATGGTTGTTCCGGGTGCTGCCGATGGAAACTGGCGATAAGTTCGGGGTCGCAGATGTTCCGAGCCGGAACCCATTGCCTCTCCTCCGGCCCATATCCCTCCCAGTCGACCAGGTACTGGAGGCCTCGCCCCCGGCGGCGGGAGCGCAGCAGGCGATGAACCGTGTAGACCGGGCCTCCTTCAATGAGGCGAGGAGGCGGCGGAGGTGGAGCAGCCGGCACCAAAGGGCTCTCCCGGACTGGTTTGACCCTGGATACATGGAACGTGGGGTGAATGCGCATGGATCTGGGGAGCTTGAGTCTCACTGCCGCCGGGTTGATGATCCTCTCAATCTCGAACGGCCCGATGAACCGTGGGCCCAGCTTCTTGGACTCCACCTGCAAAGGTAGATCCCTGGTTGCCAACCACACCCTCTGACCCACCTGGTAGCTGGGGGCTGGAGTGCGGTGTCGATTTGCCGCTGTAACAGCACGGTCCGCAGACCGAAGCAGGGTTCCTCGGGCCCTTGCCCAGGTCTGGCGGCAGCGGCGGATGAATGTCTGGACAGACGGACAGGAAACCTCCCTTTCCAATGCCGGGAACAGAGGTGGCTGGAATCCATAAGCGCACTGAAAGGGCGACAAGCCGGTGGCGGCGCTGGTCAGGGTGTTATGGGCGTATTCTACCCACATCAACTGGCGGGACCAGGAGGCAGGATTCCGGGAGACCATGCAGCGGAGGGCGGTTTCCATTTCCTGATTCTTCCTCTCCGTCTGACCGTTGGACTGAGGGTGAAACCCCGACGACAGGCTGACAGTAGCCCCCAGCAGAGTGCAGAATTCCCTCCAAAAGATGGAAGTGAACTGAGGACCTCGATCGGAGACAATGTCGACTGGGATTCCATGCAGGCGGAAGATATGCAGACAGATGAGTTCAGCCGTCTCCTTCGCAGAAGGGAGCTTGGGGAGAGGAATAAAGTGGGCCAGCTTGCTGAATCTGTCGACCACTGTCAGGATGACGGTGTGGCCCTCCGATAACGGAAGTCCGGTGACAAAGTCCAGGGAGATGTGAGACCATGGACGATGAGGCACCGGGAGAGGCCGCAGGAGGCCGGCCGGAGCCTGATGGGAAGGTTTATGTTGGTTGCACACAGGGCAGGCGTTGACAAATTCCCTGGTGTCCTCGTTGAGCGAGGCCCACCAGAAGCGCTGCCGCAGGACGTCCTGGGTCCTCTGGATACCCGGGTGGCAGGTCAGAGGAGAGGCGTGTGCCCACTGGAGGACATCGGACCGAAGGCCCTGAGGGACAAACAGGCGGTTAGGAGGGCACGCACTGGGACCGGCTTGCCCCCTAGTTGCGGACCTCACCGACCTCTCAATCTCCCAGGTGAGGACGCCTACTTGACAGGAGGCAGGGAGGATGGATGAGGAGCCAGGGGTGGGTCCCTCCTCCCCTTGGAACTGACGGGAAAGGGCATCTGGCTTGACATTGCGGGAACCGGGGCGGTAGGAGAGTGAGAAGTGGAACCGAGTGAAGAACAACGACCACCTGGCCTGTCGGGAATTGAGTCTCTTGGCGGTGCGGATGTATTCCAGGTTCTTGTGGTCGGTCCAAACAAGGAATGGGAGCTTGGTCCCTTCCAACCAATGCCGCCACTCCTCCAGGGCCAGCTTCACAGCTAGTAGTTCTCGGTTACCAATGTCATAGTTTCTCTCGGCGGGGGAAAGCAGTCGCGAGAAAAAGGCACAAGGATGGAGCTTTTGATCCGTGGCCGAGCGCTGGGACAGGACACCCCCAACTCCTATGTCCGAGGCATCCACCTCCACCACAAATTGCCTGTCAGGATCCGGGACTCGGAGGATGGGTGCCGAAGTGAACCTCAACTTCAGTTTCTGGAAGGTCTCTTCCGCTGCAGAAGTCCAACGGAAAGGGGTCTTGGAGGAGGTGAGGGCGGTGAGTGGAGAAGCGACCGCGCTGTAATTCCTGATGAACCTCCGATAGAAGTTGGCGAACCCCAGGAAACTCTGAAGTTGCTTGCGGGAGCTTGGGACAGGCCAGGCAGTGACTGCGGCAACCTTAGCGGGGTCCATCTGGATGCTGCCCTGGGTGACAATATATCCCAGAAATGCAACCGTGCGAACGTGAAACTCGCACTTCTCCGCCTTCACAAACAGGGAGTTCTCCAGTAAGCGTTGAAGCACGGACTGGACGTGGTGCACATGTTCCTCTCGGTTCTTGGAGAAGATCAGGATGTCGTCAAGGTAGACGAACACGTGCCGGTCCAACATGTCCCGGAGCACGTCGTTGACCAGGGCCTGGAAGATGGCGGGGGCGTTGGTTAAGCCGAAGGGCATCACCAGGTACTCGTAATGTCCTTTAGGTGTATTGAATGCTGTCTTCCACTCATCCCCTTCCCTGATCCGGACCAGGTGATAGGCATTGCGGAGGTCAAGCTTGGAGAAGATGGTGGCCCCTTGAAGTAGCTCGAAGGCCGTAGCGATGAGTGGCAAGGGGTAGCGGTTCTTAACCGTGATTCCATTTAAGCCCCGGTAGTCGATGCAGGGTCTGAGAGTCTTGTCCTTCTTCTCCACAAAGAAGAATCCAGCCCCTGCGGGAGAGGACGAGGGGCGTATGATACCGGAAGCCAGGGAGTCGTTAATATACTTGTCCATTGCTCCCCTTTCGGGAGCTGACAGGGAATACAGGCACCCCTTAGGTGGGAATGTACCAAGCTGGAGGTCGATGGCACAATCATAAGGCCGGTGAGGAGGCAGAGACAGGGCCTTGGATCTGCTGAATACCTCCCTAAAGTCCCAGTATTCCGCAGGAACCCCCGTAAGATCAGGAGTGGAATTGGAGAGCGCGACACTCTGTGGAACGGCGGCTTGCTTCAGACAGACTAGGTGACAGGCCTGGCTCCAACCCCGAAACGCACCTGTAGTCCAATCGACGTGGGGATTATGTCGACGCAGCCAGGGGTATCCCAGAATGAGGGGGATGCGAGGGGTTTGCAGGATGTGGAAGCTGATGGTCTCGTGGTGATTGCCGGATACCAGCATGTGTACCGGGATGGTTTGGTGAGTCACCGTTCCCAGAAGATGACCGTCCAGGGCGCTGGCTGGAACAGCCTGGGGAAGAGGAATCCGGCCGATCCCCAACTGGGTAACAAGGTCCTCGTCCATAAAGGATGCGTCTGCTCCCGAATCCAGGAAGGTGGAAATAGTATGGGCGCCCCCGGTTAGTAGTAGTTGGGCGTGGAAAAGTGGTCGTTGACAGGCGAAGGATCGGGAATCTGCTCGGCTCACCAGTACCGCCTTCCTTACCGGCGAGCCCCGGGCTTTTAACGGGCAATTGTAAGCGTAATGACCCGCCTGCCCACAGTACATGCAGAGATCTCCCCGTCTGCGTCGCTCCCGTTCCTCCGTGGAGAGCCCAGTACGTTCCACTTGCATGGGTTCGCTCGCCTGAGGAAGTGGCTGCGTCGGGGCGTAATCCCGAGCGGTAGCACGAGGAAAGCAATACGTCTTCCCCTGATGGGGCTGCCCCCGGCGCCCTGCCAGCCGTCTGACCTGGACGCGGCGATCCACTCTGGAGGTAGTCTCGATAAGTCCGTCCAGGGATGTGGGTAGCTCGGTCGAGACGAGTTCATCCTTGATGTAATCCGCTAACCCGAACAGATATGCGTCACACTGGGCGTCCATCCCCCATGAGCTTAGTCGAGCCTGGGTCCGGAATTCTATAGCGTAGTCCGTGACGGATCGGTGGCCCTGCTGGAGCATCATTAACCCTCCAGTGACGTCCGGTCCTCCGGAAACTGCCCCGAAAACCTTGCGTAGCTCAGCGGAGAAGGACTGGAAGGAAACACAGGCAGGAGTACGACAATCCCACTCTGCCGTTCCCCACAGGCGAGCTCTCCCCGTCAGGTGGTTGATGGTGAACGCTACCCTGGCGTCTTCAGAAGCGAACGTGCGGGGCTGCAACGCAAACAGGATGGAACAGTTCGTCAGGAATGCGTTGCAACCCTCAGGATCCCCGGAGTAACGTTCTGGCTCCCCCACCCGGGGCTCCGAGACCGCCGTAGATGCTGCTGGATCCACTCTCGACTGAACCGGAGCGAGTCGCGGCGAAGCAGCCCCGCTGGCCGGAGCTGTGGCCGCCCTGAGTTGTTGTACCTGGTCTATCAATGTGAGGAGAACCTGGTTCTGATTCGCCAGGTCTTGGCGAACCTCGGCAGTGTTGGTGGCCACCATGGTCTGGGTTCGTCGCATCGCCTCCTCGACCGTCCCGAGCCGGGCCCATGCCGTGGCGTCGTCTGCTGGATCCATGTTGTGGCCAGATCGTACTGTTACGGGTGTAGTTAGGACCCAGGAGCAGTACGACAACACCAGGACTGGTATGATTTGAGTTCTTTATTTGCAACACACGACAGGCAGAATATTCTCTGGAAGAATCAACGACAGGTTTCTCGTGGTCAAGGACAGAAGGTCTGAGTAAGTTACCAGGACAGAGGCAAGGCGAGGTAGTCCGGGACAGGCAGGGTCGGCAACAGGGAATCAGTCCATGGGTGAGTGCGGGAAAGTTGAGCATGAATGCAAAGAACGATCTGGCAGTGAGTGTGTGTGAAGCAGGGGTTTAAATAGTGGATGAGGCAGAGTGAGCAGGTGAGTGTAATGAGCTGATTAGGTGAGTGTGCCTGGCAGGTGCACGGAATAAAACTGATTAGGTGAGTGAGAGGTGGAGAAAAAACTAGATAGAAGTGTCAGAGCTGTGACATCACCAGTCTGTAGAAAGTTGTCTGTACTGTAAACAACTATTTCATTCGACGGTGAAAGTGTTGCGGTTGATAGCAGCAGCTAACATGCTCGCTGACAACTAAAGACATTTCCATTTGATTTAGTTCACTGCCAATCGGGAAAGTAGGTACTTTTCTGGCTCTGACAGAAACAGGTTTTACATTCTTAATCCCATCCACAGAGCTCTGATTGGCCTCAGAAGGGTAATTCCATTTTAAGGTTTCGACGAGGTGACTTGACTGGCATGTGGTTATACCTGTTACGTCACATAACTCAAAGAGAAATTGAAAGTTTGTCAGAGCGACAGCAGATTTGAGATAAGACAAAGTAAACGGAGAACAACAAGTCTATTTCAACAGCACAGTAAAGAATCTGCCGAACTCTGGTGAGTACAAATTATATTTACATTTCAATAAGCAGCATTAACAAAATCTTCAGCTATATATGTTGTTCTCTTTTCATACAAACACTTGAGCTGCCTTTGATCCTCAATTAAGGACTTAGCTCATCTATAAGGTTGTATAACGCTTGTTTGTTTGAGAAATAAATCACCTTCCTCAAAAATGTTTGTATTTGTTCATATATATATGAATATAAATGTGTTCATATTTTTTCTCACTTTAATTTGTGCTCCCAGTGTGTGGATACAGCATGGCAGCAGTCAATTATCTGCTATCTGAAGATCAGTTCCTGTGCTCCATCTGTCTGGATGTGTTCACTGATCCAGTCACCACATCATGTGGACACAACTTCTGCAAAAGTTGCATCACTGAAAACTGGAATATCAATACACGCCAATACAAGTGTCCAATGTGTACAAAGGTTTTCAAGACAAGACCTGAGCTGCACGTCAACACCTTCATCTCTGAGATGGTTGCTCAGTTCAGACAGTCAGCTCAACAGAAAACCAGCAGCTCAGAGCAACAAGAGTCCAAACCAGGAGAAGTTCCCTGTGACATCTGCACTGGAACCAAACTGAAGGCCCTGAAGTCCTGCCTGGTGTGTCTGGCCTCCTACTGTGAGACTCACCTGGAGCCTCATCTGACAGCTTCACGCCTGAAAAGACATCAGCTGATCGACCCTGTGGAGAACCTGGAAGACAGGATGTGTACGAAGCACGATAAACCTCTGGAGCTGTTCTGTAAGACCGACCAGACATGTGTCTGCATGCTTTGCATCTGTTAGACCACAAGACACATGAGTTTGTTCCTCTGAAAGACGAATATGAAGAACGGAAGGTCGAGCTGGAGGCTGAGATTCAGCAGATGATCCAGGAGAGACAGTTAAAGATTAAGAAGATCAGTTGGTCATCATCAGCAACAACAACGCAGACACAGAGAAAGCAGAAGGCCTTTGGGTTTTCGCAACTCTGGTGGAGTCTGTTGAGAGAGGCCTCTATGAGCTCACCGAGACGATTGTACAGAAGCAGAGAACGACACAGAAACAGGCTGACAACTTCATCAAAGAGCTGGAACAGGAAATCTCTGAGCTGAAGAAGAAAAACATGGAGGTGAAGCAGCTCCCAGTCTCTGAAGACCACCTCCATCTCCTCCAAAGCTTCCCATCCGTGAAAGCAATTCATTCCACAAAGGACTGGACAAAAGTCGGAGTCTGTCCACGATCATATGATGGGAGCGTAGCGAGAGCTGTGGCTCAGCTGAAAGAGACCTTCAGTGAAGTGATGGAGAAGCTGCTTGAAGCAGAGCTAAAATGGGTCCAGAAGTTTGCAGTGGACTTGACTCTTGATCCTGATACAGCTCATCCTGTACTCATCCTGTCTGCTGATGAAAAACAAGTGAATCCTGGTAAAGCAAAGAAAAATCTCCCAGACAACCCAGAGAGATTTTCTCTCAATCCCTGTGTTTTAGGAAAGCAGAGTTTCTCTGCAGGCAGATTCTACTTTGAGGTTCAGGTTAAAGGAAAGACTGAGTGGGATTTAGGAGTGGCCAGAGAGTCGATCAACAGGAAGGAAGACATCCCACTGAGTCCTGAGGACGGCTACTGGGCCATATGGTTGAGGAAAAGAACCAAGTACAAAGCTTTGAATGACCCTCCAGTCTCTCTCTTTTTTAATTTGAAACCCAAGAAGGTGGGGGTGTTTGTGGACTATGAGGAGGGTCTGGTCTGCTTCTATGACATAGATGCTGCAGCTCTTATCTACTGCTTCACTGGCTGCTCTTTCCATGAGAAACTCTACCCATACTTCAATCCGGGTCTGGATGATGATGATAAAAACTCTGCCCCACTGATCATCTCTCATGTCGTTCACACTGAGTAGACCAATCATTTCAGACTCCAGTCTGACTCGATTCAGGAATTTGATTACTTCAGATTCAATTTGACAAAATCAAAAAAAGATTTGTAAATAAACTCTGACTTTAACAATAGTTACTGAAAATTCCACTTGGATTCGAGCAAACTTGCAAGATTTTGATGGTCGCCAGAGGAGAAATTCTCATAATGAGTTTTTATTTTCATAACAGGATAATTCTACAGGCGTCAGAGTGTACAATTACCTAAGAACAAGCTTATATCGTGTAACTGCTCTCGAGTTTGGGGTTTATGTTGGATACTGATGTGTCTCATATATCTATTATTATGTGTGACTTGACTGCAAACTAGTGCAACATGTTGAGTCCAATATGATTAATTAGCTCTCCAACCCTGCTGGGCCCACTATTGTTTGGAATATTAAGCATGTTGTGGCGCCAAACCTAAAAAAAAGTATTGACTGTGTTTGTGTAATTATTGTTCAGGGTAAAAAATTGTTTTTTGTCAAGTGTAAAAACTATTTAGGGGGAATTCATGAAACATCTTTTAGATTGCATCTTCTTTTTCTCGTTAATCAAACAGCTAACCTCAACTTTTCAAATGGGGCAAGTATTTGTTTAAGTTTGATTATTCAATTTCACCATAAAACCTTTGTCTTAGATCGGTATTTGAAGCTTTGGATTATCAATTAGATTACAAAGGAGCCTTAATACTGTGCAGTTAAACTAAAGTGGATATCATAGAGGGATGGGGTGGTTTAGAATTTGTTGTTATATGTACTTCATTTTCTTTGATATCCATAAAGGTTGCTTCTTTGGGTTGGGTCATTGTTTATATATTATTTATATACAATGTGTAAGGAATAAGAAAAGCCCCAAAGCTGAGTTTGTATTTATTTTTTATCAAGATTTGTAACCATTTATATCTATAATAAAATTAATTGTACCATATTATTGAGTTTTCATGACTTTGGTTGAAATCGACTAAATATTTAAAATGGTAAAACTGTTCTGTAGAAATGAGTTGGAACCCCCTTTCTTCCCTAAACATTTGCTTTCAAATCTTCAACCTGCAACACTGACTTTTTGGCCACTTCGTGGTAGCGCAACCAGCTGTAAACACATACCATTGTTAATGTGTTGGCAAACAAGTGCCGATTCACAAATTCAGCAAAAAAAGGACATTATTTGAAGTTGTGTTTTTGGCCACCTGTTGAATATACAGTAAGTCCAATATTCAATATGAAGCAAGCTGTTACACTAGTCATTCAAAATATATTCCAGCATATTGGCACTCTGCAGCATTGCACTACTGTATTACTGTTTACAATTTACAGAAAGAGTCTGACTTATAGAGATTGTATGTTGTTGTTATATACATATATACATATATATATATATATATATATATATATATATATATATATATATATATATATATATATCTTCTTTCATGTACTTGTATGTACGTGTTTATGTATTTAGCTGTATTTCTGTGTAAGTACAATGGGCCTCATTCACAAACAATGCACAAATGCGCGATTCAACAATGTTTGTTTACCTGAATTCGTTCTTAATCTGAGAACAAATTTAGAGCCGCCTCAGACAATGCATACGCACGAATAATGAAGGCCCAGCTTGCTGACTTAAACACACACCTTTGAACTATGTCCATCTTAAATCTAAATAATAACTACAAAACTCCTGGCATGTAAACTCACACCTGGTCAATAAAAGCTGATCCTGATTCTTAATTATTTTGGATCTCTGTACTTTGTACTCTTAGTATTACTGGATCTCAGTGCTGCATTCGACATGGTCGACCATGCCATACTCCTAGAAAGACTAAAAATCTGGGTGGGACTCTCTGGCACAGCACTTAACTGGTTTGAATCCTACTTGAAGGACCGAGAATACTTTGTGTCTGTCGCTGATTACACATCAGAGCTGACTAAAATGACATGTGGTGTTCCCCAAGGTTCAATACTGGGGCCTCTTCTGTTCAACATCTACATGCTTCCACTAGCTCAGATTATGGAAAACAACAAAGTGTGTTATCATAATTATGCAGACGACACACAAATCTACATAACTATGTCACCAGGGGACTATAATCCCATACAAGGGCTGGGTAACTGCATTGAACAAATCAACAACTGGATGTGCCAGAATTTTCTTCAATTGAACAAAGATAAAACAGAAGCAATTGTTTTTGGTACCAAGGACGAACAATTGAAAATCACCGCTCAGCTTCAATCACTGATGTTAAAACCCACAAACCAAGCCAGAAATCCAGGTGTAGTTATGGATTCAGACCTCAACCTGAACAGCCACATGAAGACAATTACAAAATCAGCCTACTGTCACCTGAAGAATATATCAAGGATTAGAGGACTTATGTCTCAACAGGATTTGGAAAAACTTGTCCACGCATTTATCTTCAGCAGACTGGACTACTGTAACGGTGTGTTTACAGGTCTCTGTAAAAAGTCCGTCAGAAAGCTGCAGCTGATTCAGAACGCTGCAGCTCGAGTCCTCACTAAGACCAGGAGGGTGGATCACATCACCCCAGTTCTGATGTCTTTGCACTGGCTTCCTGTCCAACAAAGAATTGACTTTAAAATCCTGCTGTTGGTTTACAAAGCACTGAATGGTTTAGGGCCAAAATACATCTCTGATCTGCTGCTACCTTATGAACCATCCCGACCCCTCAGGTCGTCTGGGACCGGCCTGCTTTCTGTTCCCAGAGTCAGAACTAAACATGGAGAAGCAGCGTTCAGTTTTTCTGCTCCACATATCTGGAACAAAGTCCCAGAAAGCTGCAGGTCTGCTGAGACCCTCAGTTCATTTAAATCAAGATTGAAGACTTTTCTGTTTGCTGCTGCCTTTAATTGAATCACATTCAATTAATATATTAATCAATTTCCTGCATTTCTGCATTTTACCACTGCATTTTATTTCTTACACTGTTTTTTTAATGTTTTCATGAATGTTCTTAATTGTTTTTAAATCTCCTTTGCCTTATGTTTTGATGCTTTTAATGGTTTTATGTGAAGCACTTTGAATTACCTTGTTGTTGAAATGTGCTATACAAATAAACTTGCCTTGCCTTACTTTATCATCCCACGCACAAGGAAATCATAATACTATAGTTTGAGAGAGATACAATGTATTAAATACCAAATAACAAAGGTTCACCAAAAATCAACAAACATGTTTATCATGCTATAGTGGTTGAAAAGTTGGGCCTTGAAACTCAAACCTCCTGGACCAGAGTCTGAGGACTTGATACGAATGAAGGGTTGATTGTCACTATCAGGTCTTTCTAAGTTGAGTGCAGCCTTGTTCTTAAACCATGACTTCTGAGAACAACAACTAAACAGGTAACCACTTCAGCTTGCTCAATGTGTACCTGTTATTCAAAAAGTAATAAAAAGATATGTGTATTGTTTAATTTTAGAGCACTTTCTGTCAACAATTTTGCTATTTAATTGCTCTTTAATTATTGTGTATGGGTCAAAAGCACTTTTTTCATTTTACTGCCCTGATTAGAAAGCTAATTAAATGATTTGAAAATGAAGCTACTGTGCTATGAATAGATCAGCTTCTGAGCTCCATCTGTCCGGATGTGTTCACTGATCCAGTCACCACATGATGAGGACACAACTTCTGCAAAGACCGCACCGAACACTGGAAAACGAATGACCAGTACAGATGTCCGATGTGTAAAATGATTTTCAGCGCAAGCCCTGAGCTGCACATCAACACTTTGTTTTCTGTGACGGTTGCTCAGTTCAGACAGTGACGTCAACAGAAAGCCAGCAGCCCAGCTGTTGTTGCCAGGTACTGAAGAGCTCCGATATGGAAGAGAAAACAGATCGCTTGACAGCCCTCATTAGATATTAGAGAAATGTCTCACTTCCCATTTTTTGTGTTTTTGCCACAAGGTTCATTTGTGAGTCACGGCAAAGGCCAAAATGTGTTTTTGTTAAAACACAAAGTGGTGGTTGTTTTAAAAAAGTAAAACTGACCAGAATTTTTCAAAACTGAGCTGAACTTTGGCCGATGACATGATTATTGCAGAGGGGATTATAAAACCTGCAACACAAAAAAATCTGTTGTTGTAAATATGTAGTTCTATGGGCTGTTACAGAAAAATACAATAAATTCATATGTTGAAAAAGACATATGCCTGTGGCACATTGCTCCCTAAATTAAATGAAATGAATCATGTATTATATTATGTTTTAATCATGAAGTAGGAGCTGAACCGGAAACCTTGACAATAGGCGGAGCAAAACTAGAGGAGAGCTTCAACATCACATTCCTTAAATGAAACTGAAGGACGGCAGAGCTGCAAGTAAGGCGAGTCTTTCTGTCTCAAGAAAATATAAAGTTAATCAAGCTTTTCTCAATTTTCTCTTTCCCACACTGGTGAGTAGCTGTCAATAATTACTTCAGCTTTCCTTTGTTTCTTTACCCAGAAAGTAAAAAACTTTTTGTTTTATGATAAGAATTTAGTTTTTCTATGAATAAAAAGTGCAATAATCATTCTTATATCAAAACATTAATAAGATAGTGTACTTTTAATATAGTCAGACGTACGATAATGTAATTGTGATGGAATAAAACAAGCCGACTGGGAATAAAACCAGATAATGAGGGATGAGTATCTTGTAAATAAATCACAGCATTACAGTGTTAGTTTTTGTATTAAATAAGAAGTGCTCTTGCAGGGAAGGAAAATAAGAATACTTGGCTTTTAAAATGTAAGATTGAGATGAGATATTATAGGTGATCTCTGTGGTACAGTAAGGTATGGGGAGACGAACAAATATTACATGGTGAAAATGATGTAACTGGGACAGTCTAATCTACAGGCGTAGAGACCCACCAGCTTCGAATTAGCCCCAATGTAGTGCACACACAATAATAAAGATTATCAAAGGATGGGTGATTGTGTAATGCTTTTTAATGGCCAGATTTATTTAACAATGTTTTTGTTAATAATTGTATGGTCTGAAGTTCTTCTTTACCCATTACTTTTGAGAACAACAAAACAAGTAACCGCTTGAGTTTGCTGTCTACATATATACCTTTTACTTCAAATGTAATAAAAAGGGGACAAGTATTGCTTGTTTTCCAGCTTTCCTTTCACTTCCTTTAGTAGGCTAATTAAAGCAGTTGATAAAGAAATGACTGTCCTATGATCATTTTATGCCCCACTTTTCCAAAAACACGATGCGGATTTAGTGGGCTGTAGTGAAGAAAATAACGACATAAAAAAAGCAATTCTGCAATTACGATGCTGTTTTTTTATTGTCACTTTTGTTCTCAAGGTGTAGATATGGCTACAGTCAGCAGTGTGCTCACTGAAGATCAGCTTCTGTGCTCCATCTGTCTGGATGTCTTCACTGATCCAGTCACTGCATCATGCGGACACAACTTCTGCAAAATCTGCATCACTAAACACTGGGACACTACTGACCAATGCCAGTGTCCCATATGTGCAAAACGTTTCTGGATAAGACCTGTGTTAAGTGGCAACACTTTCATCTCTGAGATGGCTGCTCAGTTCAGACAGTCAGCTCAACAGAAAACCAGCAGCTCAGAGCAACAAGAGTCCAAACCAGCAGAAGTTCCCTGTGACGTCTGCACTGGAACCAAACTGAAGGCCCTGAAGTCCTGCCTGGTGTGTCTGGTCTCCTACTGTGAGACTCACCTGGAGCCTCATCTGACAATGTTACGCCTGAAAAGACATCAGCTGATCGACCCTGTGGAGAACCTGGAAGACAGGATGTGTACGAAGCACGATAAACCTCTGGAGCTGTTCTGTAAGACTGACCAGACATGTGTCTGCATGCTCTGCACCTATTCTGACCATAAGACGCACGTGTTTGTTCCTCTGAAAGAAGAATTTGAAGAAAGGAAGGTCAAGCTGGAGAAGACAGGGGTTACAATTCAGCAGATGATCCAGAAGAGACAACTAATGATTCCAAAGATCAAACAGTCAGTCAACTTCAGCAACAAAAACGCAGAGAGAGAGATAGCAGAAAGTGTTCGGGTCTTCACAATCCTGATGGAGTCTGTCAAGAGACGCATGAACGAGCTCATTGAGACAATTGAAGAGAAGCAGAGAATGACCGAGAAACAGGCGGAAGACTTTATCAAAGAGCTGGAACAGGAAATCTTTGTGCTGGCTGAGAGAAGTGCTGAGGTAGATCAGCTCTCATGTTCTGAAGACCACCTCCACCTCCTCCAAAGCATCCAGTCCTTGTATGATGTTCCACCCACCAAGGATTGGACAACGGTCAGCATCCATCCGTCAACACATGAGGGGACTGTGGTGAAAGCTGTCGCTCAGCTGGAGGAGGCAATCGGTAAAGAGATGAAGAAGCTGGTTAAAGCTGAGCTGAAGAGGGTCCAGAAGTTTGCAGTGGACTTGACTCTTGATCCTGATACAGCTCATCCTGTACTCATCCTGTCTGCTGATGGTAAACAAGTGAATCCTGGTAAAGCAAAGAAAAATCTCCCAAACAACCCAGAGAGATTTTCTCTCAATCCCTGTGTTTTAGGAAAGCAGAGTTTCTCTGCAGGCAGATTCTACTTTGAGGTTCAGGTTAAAGGAAAGTCTGAGTGGGATTTAGGAGTGGCCAGAGACTCGATCAACAGGAAGGAAGACACCCCACTGAGTCCTGAGGATGGCTACTGGGCCATATGGTTGAGGAAAAGAACCAAGTACAAAGCTTTGAATGACCCTCCAGTCTCTCTCTTTTTTAATTTGAAACCCAAGAAGGTGGGGGTGTTTGTGGACTATGAGGAGGGTCTGGTCTGCTTCTATGACATAGATGCTGCAGCTCTTATCTACTGCTTCACTGGCTGCTCTTTCCATGAGAAACTCTACCCATACTTCAATCCGGGTCTGGATGATGATGATAAAAACTCTGCCCCACTGATCATCTCTCATGTCGTTCACACTGAGTAGACCAATCATTTCAGACTCCAGTCTGACTCGATTCAGGAATTTGATTACTTCAGATTCAATTTGACAAAATCAAAAAAAGATTTGTAAATAAACTCTGACTTTAACAATAGTTACTGAAAATTCCACTTGGATTCGAGCAAACTTGCAAGATTTTGATGGTCGCCAGAGGAGAAATTCTCATAATGAGTTTTTATTTTCATAACAGGATAATTCTACAGGCGTCAGAGTGTACAATTACCTAAGAACAAGCTTATATCGTGTAACTGCTCTCGAGTTTGGGGTTTATGTTGGATACTGATGTGTCTCATATATCTATTATTATGTGTGACTTGACTGCAAACTAGTGCAACATGTTGAGTCCAATATGATTAATTAGCTCTCCAACCCTGCTGGGCCCACTATTGTTTGGAATATTAAGCATGTTGTGGCGCCAAACCTAAAAAAAAGTATTTACTGTGTTTGTGTAATTATTGTTCAGGGTAAAAAATTGTTTTTTTTCAAGTGTAAAAACTATTTAGGGGGAATTCATGAAACATCTTTTAGATTGCATCTTCTTTTTCTCGTTAATCAACCAGCTAACCTCAACTTTTCAAATGGGGCAAGTATTTGTTTAAGTTTGATTATTCAATTTCACCATAAAACCTTTGTCTTAGATCGGTATTTGAAGCTTTGGATTATCAATTAGATTACAAAGGAGCCTTAATACTGTGCAGTTAAACTAAAGTGGATATCATAGAGGGATGGGGTGGTTTAGAATTTGTTGTTATATGTACTTCATTTTCTTTGATATCCATAAAGGTTGCTTCTTTGGGTTAGGTCATTGTTTATATATTATTTATATACAATGTGTAAGGAATAAGAAAAGCCCCAAAGATGAGTTTGTATTTATTTTTTATCAAGATTTGTAACCATTTATATCTATAATAAAATAAATTGTACCATATTATTGAGTTTTCATGACTTTGGTTGAAATCGACTAAATATTTAAAATGGTAAAACTGTTCTGTAGAAATGAGTTGGAACCCCCTTTCTTCCCTAAACATTTGCTTTCAAATCTTCAACCTGCAACACTGACTTTTTGGCCACTTAGTGGTAGCGCAACCAGCTGTAAACACATAACATTGTTAATGTGTTGGCAAACAAGTGCCGATTCACAAATTCAGCAAAAAAAGGACATTATTTGAAGTTGTGTTTTTGGCCACCTGTTGAATATACAGTAAGTCCAATATTCAATATGAAGCAAGCTGTTACACTAGTCATTCAAAATATATTCCAGCATATTGGCACTCTGCAGCATTGCACTACTGTATTACTGTTTACAATTTACAGAAAGAGTCTGACTTATAGAGATTGTATGTTGTTGTTATATACATATATATTTATATATACTGTATATATATCTTCTTTCATGTACTTGTATGTACGTGTTTATGTATTTAGCTGTATTTCTATTTCTGTGTAAGTACAATGGGCCTCATTCACAAACAATGCACAAATGCGCGATTCAACAATGTTTGTTTACCTGAATTCGTTCTTAATCTGAGAACAAATTTAGAGCCGCCTCAGACAATGCATACGCACGAATAATGAAGGCCCAGCTTGCTGACTTAAACACACACCTTTGAACTATGTCCATCTTAAATCTAAATCATAACTACAAAACTCCTGGCATGTAAACTCACACCTGGTCAATAAAAGCTGATCCTGATTCTTAATTATTTTGGATCTCTGTACTTTGTACTCTTAGTATTACTGGATCTCAGCGCTGCATTCGACATGGTCGACCATGCCATACTCCTAGAAAGACTAAAAATCTGGGTGGGACTCTCTGGCACAGCACTTAACTGGTTTGAATCCTACTTGAAGGACCGAGAATACTTTGTGTCTGTCGCTGATTACACATCAGAGCTGACTAAAATGACATGTGGTGTTCCCCAAGGTTCAATACTGGGGCCTCTTCTGTTCAACATCTACATGCTTCCACTAGCTCAGATTATGGAAAACAACAAAGTGTGTTATCATAATTATGCAGACGACACACAAATCTACATAACTATGTCACCAGGGGACTATAATCCCATACAAGGGCTGGGTAACTGCATTGAACAAATCAACAACTGGATGTGCCAGAATTTTCTTCAATTAAACAAAGATAAAACAGAAGCAATTGTTTTTGGTACCAAGGACGAACAATTGAAAATCACCGCTCAGCTTCAATCACTGATGTTAAAACCCACAAACCAAGCCAGTGTTGGGGTCTGAGCATATGGCTGCACATGTGCTGTGAACAAAGAAAATCAGGCCTTCCCTTTTGCAAGCAAAGGTTTCATCCTGATTGTGGTTTGATGAGCACCAAACCCCCTCTGAAGGACTTTCACATTAGGGTGTGAATTCCCCCCCCCCCAAAAAACTATGGTTCCTGAAGTCACCTGAGAGCACCGCTGCAACCTCATTGGCCGAGAGCCAAGACAGCACCAGGACCCCTGTGGTTCAGCCACTGTTCAACAAAACTGACTGCAGTTCACACCTCCACGCTTTTTCCCTTCGACCTCGGTCGAGCAAGGGAGCAATCGCTGTTCTTCACCCTGGACATCCGTCCCTGGGACGCAAGGAGACGCATCAGCTTTCTCCCCCCCGCCAGCATCGCGCTGTCGACGAAGGCCTGCAAACCCTGTCAGGTCACAACGCTATCTTCGCTGGCCGAAGTAGCCGTGTTTTTCTTTTTGAGTCAAGGCCCTCTCACTGCACCGGGACGAATCTCTTCCACGATTCCTCCCCGTGTTGTTTTCTTTTTGTGCACATTCCGGCAAAGCAGCAGCTGAAAAACTCGCTCCTTCCCGAAGATTTCCGATGAGACGTACGGACCACAGCGTCTCAATCCGATGTTAAATCATCCTCTCTGCAGCGAGGATTGATCACGTCCAGCGCCAGCTCCAGAACGAGCCGCGTCAACGGACCGAAACAGCCGCCGCTTAAACAGCCGCGCTGATCTTCAAGCAGCCCCACTTTTTCCTTCAGGACAAAGAAAGCACGATTCTCAGCGGCCACTCTCCCCGCCACAAAGAAGCGTCTCCAACGTAAGTTCATTGTGCATCTGGGCTAGCTTAGCTTAAATTAACTTAAAGTTCATTCAAGTTAATTCATGTATATGTTGATATTCCCGTGTTTTTGTGTGTTTCGTTACTATTGCGTAATATCAAGGTATTGCGCAACACTCAGCGGGCCCCAGCTCCGCTCCACTGTGCATTGCCCGTATTCTGTTCGCGTTAAAGACACCGTCGCAGTATACGGAGGTAAATACACAAACATCACGGACCAGAGAAGCTCCGTTTGTATTGTGTATTAACTGCATTGACTGTTTTCTTTGGGATTATTTTCATTCATTTGTATTCAACTTTGTGGGATATTTCTCTCTTCATTAACTCGACTCTGTGAGTGAGCGGAGGGCCGTGTTCATCACTGTGTAAGCTGCCGACAGTTCAAGACGACAACGGTATGCTTATGCATGAGAGAATAACGTACTTATGCTCCTCAGGATATCGCAGCAGAAGTTTGATTTATGTTGACTTACGATTTCTCTCCACCTTTTCTTGGCTCACCCTCCTGCCAACACAGCAGGAGGTGACCCCCTCTCTCTCTGACCCTCTCTCTCTCTCACACGTGCTCACACACAGCGACACCCCCCCTCTCCTCCGCCAGTTTGCCCAAGTCACTCGACTAGGCCATCTAGTGGTGGGTCACGGTAGCATCTTAAGGTTCACCCCCCCCCCCCCAGTTTGTCTAAGTCCCTCGACTACGCCATCTGGTGGTGTTCAGCGGTAATACCTTAAGCCCTTCCCCTTTTAACCCACAGTCTCACCCCCTTCTGCTTGGTGGCCAGCGGCCATCTTTGTAGTCTTGGACTGTGAGTGTTAAGGGCCCTCACCCCCCTTCCTTTTATACACAGACACACACACACACATACACATACACACATACTTATATACACACCCTCCTCCTCTTTTATTTCATTTCTTTAGATATTAGGTACATAAGATTGTATAATGGCGTTTGTTGATTGCGATATTAATTGATCTGATCTTTTATTATTCTAATTTAATAAACTCTAGTATACTTTAAAGAGCAGTCGTCTGTGATTAATGGTGCATATGTATGTGATGATCTGTATGTTGTAGCCTGCGCTCGGATTCAAACCTTCACTGTCACTGATGAGTGACTACTAATTATGAGACTTAGTTTTATCGTTTGGTTATCGGTCCCTGTTCGCAGGGTGGTGCCCCGTTATTATTAATAATCATTAATAATTGTTATTCACATTAATAATTCTATTGATGTCAAGAATTCAGTTTCTTAAAGCTGATAACTCAAACACCAGCCCCTATTGATCCCAACAAAGTGGTGCCCCGTGTGAGGCTACGTTATTCCAGTTATTACGATACATATGTACATTAATCCATAATTTTGAAATATTAATTTTCAAAAAAAAATAATTTTTTTTTTTTCGGAAAATTATTATTTTTTTTTCCTCTTTTGAATGATCCACAGTGATGAAACTTATTTCCCAAAATAGGTAGGCTTTGATATTCAAAATATTTTCTTATTGTAAGTTAATTTTTGATTTTAATTTTTGATTTTTAATCTTAATTTTAATTGAACTTTAATTTCCTTTCCAGGTTTAATTATTCGTTTCATTTCATAAACTAACAGCCAGCTGTGTAGTAGATTTGATCGTTTAGTTTGTAATACCAATACTTTGCTTGTTTTTCTTAAATCCCCTCAAAGCAGTACACACAGCTGTCACAGGCCCAAAGTGCTAAACCACATTAGCATTTTCGCACCTTTGGCTGCAAAGCAGTAGTGATACCCTCAGAGCAGCAGCAGTAGAAACGGAAGTCATAGAACTACACATTTCACTGTGCGCCTGCATGAATAGTAACACTAACAACAACTAACACCTAACAGTAGAAATCAGTTCAACGCAGAACTAGACATTTCACTGAGAACCGTAAACACCAACAGTTTCCGTTCTAACACTAGGGAATTAACAACCATTGGGAGCCGCGCTCATTAGAGAGAATGACCGACGAGCAATCCCCCATTCCTGGAGCTAAAGCTCCAGAAGACACCGCACTGCGAGATGCGGTGGCTGATGTCCTCAGACTCTCAGCAAGCGAAAGAGAGTACTTTGCGAAATACACTGCTGTCCTATGTGACGAGCAGTTAGAGCAGCTGGTGGCTTATGTAAATAACCCATCAGGTAAGCGAGAGCGCCTGATTCAGGAAGTAATCGGCGAAATACTGCTCATCTATCATCAGAAAATGCAGCTGCAAGCTGCCCGCACCCGGGCACAGAGCGACGAGCAGCAACGCGAGATCTGCACACTCCGAACAGAGGTTCAGGAGTTGTCACGCGACTGTAGAGCTCTACAGTCAGAAAATAGTAGCTTGCGCAGTGACCTCAGAGAGGTCAACCTAGAACTCTCTAAGGCGTTAGAGAGTAATGACAAACTGAAAGCGCTTCAAGGTGCCCCAGCAGCCCCGGTAGGTACCGCTACCCCCTATCGAGCCCCTCAGCCCAGTCATTTCTTGGTCTCGGGTCCCTCATTCCCCGAGAGCCGCCCCAGCCTGCGTCTCGACAAACCGCGTTCCCCAACTAGGAGTAGAGAGGACCAACACCAGATCCTAGCCAGCCTAGGTAGCTTCAAACCCACCTCAGGCGAACGCAATCCTCCACGCAGTTCACGCGCACAACAAGAACTGACCTCATCCCCCTCAGGGAGGGAGGATGACCGTCGTTACCACCATCGCGAGTATGGAGATTCAGACGACTCGGACGGCCCAGGCCCCATCAACCTTGGAGGCCTGCGTACCCGGCAGATTGAGTCTCTTGCAAAAGATGTAGAGCGCTTCAATCCCGATAATCACGACTCGAGCATCGATGACTACCTAAGGGAGATCGATCGCTGCCTCCTCGACTTATCACGCCCCTCATCGAGCGAAAAACTCAAGCTAGTGTGGAAAACCACGACTCGAAACGTCCACGTTTTCATGGAAACGCTCCAGCCGAGCATCCGCGACCGCTATTCATCCCTTTGTCACGCCCTTAGGGAGGAGTACTCCACGTACACCGACCCAGCTTCTGCCACCCTCAGTGCCTTCGCCATTTCCCAGGAAAGGCTAGAGTCCCCGAGAGACTACTTCAGGCGCTTGAGGTCTGCATACTTCCAGGGACGTAACGCCCCAGGTCTAGAAGAAGACCATGCCTTTAAGTCGCTATTCCTGCACAATCTCCACGACAACGTGAGATACGACCTCACCATGCCAGAGATTAGGAAATATGCGCAACTTGCATGGGAGACACGCGGTCGGCCGATGAATCAGCACGATGACACCGACATAGTCTTGAGCATCCAACAGTCGAGCGACCCCGACCTAGCGTTGGAAGACGACGAGAGGCCTTGGCCTAGCGAGCCCTGGTCACCCCCGAGGAACAAACGACCGTGGCGGTCGAAGGACCCACGGGACGGTGAAAGACGCCCTCAAGGGCAACCTCAGGTAACACTGACTCGCAGCCCACCTGACTAAGCCGAGTGACCTTCACCCCCTGCTGCCAAGTCGACATGGTAGGGGGGGGGGGAAGAGAACTCAGCCCACTTCCGGAAACGACCACTCCCAATTCCGCACCTCGTTCTTCAACCTTCTTGGGCGACCTTGTCCGCAAAGGCAATGCCCGTTATGTATATATCTATACATATTCTTCAGTCTTACTGGGGGGTCATAACACTCTTGCTCTACCCGACTCCGGGTCAGAAACGAGCCTCATGTGTTCCCCCATCTTTTCGCATACACCTCAAGGGTGTCACACCCTTAGAGGCCCTTTTCGAGCACCCTCGCTCGTAAAATCTTTCGTCAACTAAGCCTTGTTCTCCTGCTCTGTCAGCACGATCCACCTCCAGCTTGTTCAACGAAGCCACCGCCTTCTTTCAGCCGAGTCATCGCCCGGGCCTGTCAAGTAGCCAGTGCCGTAGGTAACTGAACTTGACTTACACGCCGGACCTGTCTCCATCTTTAATTAGGAGGGTGGGGGGAGGGAGATATCACCAGCCTGCCATGACACACTCCAGAGTGAAACTGTTCGCGACGTTTCCCTGAGTGCTGACGGTAACCTGGGGGGTATGCACCCTCGCCACTTGAACAGCACGAGGGGGGTGGGCTCTGTCAACAGAAACTTAGAGAGATGCCCTTCACAGGAAGTACACTCTAATCTTGCCAGTGTCGAAACCAACCGGCCGAATGGCGGCTTACTTATTGACTACTAACATTTAGCTGCATGCCTCAACTCGCCCTGTAGACATGCACTAACTGCTAACACATCCAACTTGAACCAGAACAGTTGCATGACCTGAAAAACGTTCATTGTGACTGCAACCTGATGCTCCACTCTCAAAACAACCCTTTGCATGCTTTATAGACTCTACCAGAAGTAACCAAAGAAGACATAACCTAGGCCGTAGCAGTCAGATTTATCCCAGGACCTCATCCGAGAAGGCTCAGCTGTCAACAGCTTGAGCAGCGAAAATCCCAGCCCAGCTGGTCACACTAGCCGTGTTATCAAAATCTGTAAATCTGCTACTACTACTGTTATGCAACCTTCATAGGTACACCTGGCCTATAGTCTTAGCAACGCAACTCCAACATCGATAGATTCAAAACTTAGACACAGGACTCGCTCTAAAATCTACCGAATAGAGAGAGATAGACGCACACATCATGCACTCATAGATCCAGAAGCGACAGACTAAACTGGATTCCCTCCAAGTCATAACACCACGTAGCCAGCCTACGACTGCTCCGCCGACGGACTCCAGTCCTGTCTTGGAGTTGAACCAGTAATCACTGTCCCCCCTCCCCTCACCTGCTTCTTGTCTTTCTATTCTTTCCTTCTATCTCTTTTGTGTTTTGTTTTGTTTTATTTGGGTTGTTACTTTCTTTGACACTATGCCGCAATGCTAGATTATCACGACATCATAATAGCGATTTAATTATTTGGGAATAATGTGTTGCTCACCTATGATTTGAATTGTGTATGATAGTAGATGTAGGTAAAAGTAGTTAAAGTCATCTGCCCAGATGCCACCTTAGTCATCTGCCCAGATGCCAATGAACTCTGAACATGAACACCATGAACTTGAACGCTATGAACCTTGAACTCTATGAACTTGAACACTGCCTGTTTTAACCACTGCTTTTGTCTCAGGAATACTTGGACTGTCTCACCTCTTCAGGTATTCCCACCACATGGACGCACGTGCCAGCCCTGGGTTTGCTCTAAAGACCGTAACCTGCATCCCGCTCTTCAGAGCAAAGGGGGGATGTTGGGGTCTGAGCATATGGCTGCACATGTGCTGTGAACAAAGAAAATCAGGCCTTCCCTTTTGCAAGCAAAGGTTTCATCCTGATTGTGGTTTGATGAGCACCAAACCCCCTCTGAAGGACTTTCACATTAGGGTGTGAATTCCCCCCCCCCAAAAAACTATGGTTCCTGAAGTCACCTGAGAGCACCGCTGCAACCTCATTGGCCGAGAGCCAAGACAGCACCAGGACCCCTGTGGTTCAGCCACTGTTCAACAAAACTGACTGCAGTTCACACCTCCACGCTTTTTCCCTTCGACCTCGGTCGAGCAAGGGAGCAATCGCTGTTCTTCACCCTGGACATCCGTCCCTGGGACGCAAGGAGACGCATCAGCTTTCTCCCCCCCGCCAGCATCGCGCTGTCGACGAAGGCCTGCAAACCCTGTCAGGTCACAACGCTATCTTCGCTGGCCGAAGTAGCCGTGTTTTTCTTTTTGAGTCAAGGCCCTCTCACTGCACCGGGACGAATCTCTTCCACGATTCCTCCCCGTGTTGTTTTCTTTTTGTGCACATTCCGGCAAAGCAGCAGCTGAAAAACTCGCTCCTTCCCGAAGATTTCCGATGAGACGTACGGACCACAGCGTCTCAATCCGATGTTAAATCATCCTCTCTGCAGCGAGGATTGATCACGTCCAGCGCCAGCTCCAGAACGAGCCGCGTCAACGGACCGAAACAGCCGCCGCTTAAACAGCCGCGCTGATCTTCAAGCAGCCCCACTTTTTCCTTCAGGACAAAGAAAGCACGATTCTCAGCGGCCACTCTCCCCGCCACAAAGAAGCGTCTCCAACGTAAGTTCATTGTGCATCTGGGCTAGCTTAGCTTAAATTAACTTAAAGTTCATTCAAGTTAATTCATGTATATGTTGATATTCCCGTGTTTTTGTGTGTTTCGTTACTATTGCGTAATATCAAGGTATTGCGCAACACTCAGCGGGCCCCAGCTCCGCTCCACTGTGCATTGCCCGTATTCTGTTCGCGTTAAAGACACCGTCGCAGTATACGGAGGTAAATACACAAACATCACGGACCAGAGAAGCTCCGTTTGTATTGTGTATTAACTGCATTGACTGTTTTCTTTGGGATTATTTTCATTCATTTGTATTCAACTTTGTGGGATATTTCTCTCTTCATTAACTCGACTCTGTGAGTGAGCGGAGGGCCGTGTTCATCACTGTGTAAGCTGCCGACAGTTCAAGACGACAACGGTATGCTTATGCATGAGAGAATAACGTACTTATGCTCCTCAGGATATCGCAGCAGAAGTTTGATTTATGTTGACTTACGATTTCTCTCCACCTTTTCTTGGCTCACCCTCCTGCCAACACAGCAGGAGGTGACCCCCTCTCTCTCTGACCCTCTCTCTCTCACACGTGCTCACACACAGCGACCCCCCCCCTCTCCTCCGCCAGTTTGCCCAAGTCACTCGACTAGGCCATCTAGTGGTGGGTCACGGTAGCATCTTAAGGTTCACCCCCCCCCCCCAGTTTGTCTAAGTCCCTCGACTACGCCATCTGGTGGTGTTCAGCGGTAATACCTTAAGCCCTTCCCCTTTTAACCCACAGTCTCACCCCCTTCTGCTTGGTGGCCAGCGGCCATCTTTGTAGTCTTGGACTGTGAGTGTTAAGGGCCCTCACCCCCCTTCCTTTTATACACAGACACACACACACACATACACATACACACATACTTATATACACACCCTCCTCCTCTTTTATTTCATTTCTTTAGATATTAGGTACATAAGATTGTATAATGGCGTTTGTTGATTGCGATATTAATTGATCTGATCTTTTATTATTCTAATTTAATAAACTCTAGTATACTTTAAAGAGCAGTCGTCTGTGATTAATGGTGCATATGTATGTGATGATCTGTATGTTGTAGCCTGCGCTCGGATTCAAACCTTCACTGTCACTGATGAGTGACTACTAATTATGAGACTTAGTTTTATCGTTTGGTTATCGGTCCCTGTTCGCAGGGTGGTGCCCCGTTATTATTAATAATCATTAATAATTGTTATTCACATTAATAATTCTATTGATGTCAAGAATTCAGTTTCTTAAAGCTGATAACTCAAACACCAGCCCCTATTGATCCCAACACCAGAAATCCAGGTGTAGTTATGGATTCAGACCTCAACCTGAACAGCCATATCAAGACAATTACAAAATCAGCCTACTATCACCTGAAGAATATATCAAGGATTAGAGGACTTATGTCTCAACAGGATTTGGAAAAACTTGTCCACGCATTTATCTTCAGCAGACTGGACTACTGTAACGGTGTGTTTACAGGTCTCTGTAAAAAGTCCGTCAGAAAGCTGCAGCTGATTCAGAACGCTGCAGCTCGAGTCCTCACGAAGACCAGGAGGGTGGATCACATCACCCCAGTTCTGATGTCTTTGCACTGGCTTCCTGTCCAACAAAGAATTGACGTTAAAATCCTGCTGTTGGTTTACAAAGCACTGAATGGTTTAGGGCCAAAATACATCTCTGATCTGCTGCTACCTTATGAACCATCCCGACCCCTCAGGTCGTCTGGGACCGGTCTACTTTCTGTTCCCAGAGTCAGAACTAAACATGGAGAAGCAGCGTTCAGTTTTTCTGCTCCACATATCTGGAACAAAGTCCCAGAAAGCTGCAGGTCTGCTGAGACCCTCAGCTCATTTAAATCAAGATTGAAGACTTTTCTGTTTGCTGCTGCCTTTAATTGAACCACATTCAATTAATATATTAATCAATTTCCTGCATTTCTGCATTTTACGACTGCATTTTATTTCTTACACTGTTTTTTTAATGTTTTAATGAATGTTCTTAATTGTTTTTAAATCTCCTTTGCCTTATGTTTTGATGCTTTTAATGGTTTTATGTGAAGCACTTTGAATTACCTTGTTGTTGAAATGTGCTATACAAATAAACTTGCCTTGCCTTGCCTTACTTTATCATCCCACGCACAAGGAAATCATAATACTATAGTTTGAGAGAGATACAATGTATTAAATACCAAATAAAAAAGGTTCACCAAAAATCAACAAACATGTTTATCATGCTATAGTGGTTAAAAAGTTGGGCCTTGAAACTCAAACCTCCTGGACCAGAGTCTGAGGCCTTGATACTAATGAAGGGTTGATTGTCACTATCAGGTCTTTCTAAGCTGAGTGCAGCCTTGTTCTTAAACCATGACTTCTGAGAACAACAACTAAACAGGTAACCACTTCAGCTTGCTCAATGTGTACCTGCTATTCAAAAAGTAATAAAAAGATATGTGTATTGTTTAATTTTAGAGCACTTTCTGTCAACAATTTTGCTATTTAATTGCTCTTTAATTATTGTGTATGGGTCAAAAGCACTTTTTCATTTTACTGCCCTGATTAGAAAGCTAATTAAATGATTTGAAAATGAAGCTACTGTGCTATGAATAGATCAGCTTCTGAGCTCCATCTGTCCGGATGTGTTCACTGATCCAGTCACCACATGATGAGGACACAACTTCTGCAAAGACCGCACCCATGAACACTGGAAAACGAATGACCAGTACAGATGTCCGATGTGTAAAATGATTTTCAGCGCAAGCCCTGAGCTGCACATCAACACTTTGTTTTCTGTGACGGTTGCTCAGTTCAGACAGTGACGTCAACAGAAAGCCAGCAGCCCAGCTGTTGTTGCCAGGTACTGAAGAGCTCCGATATGGAAGAGAAAACAGATCGCTTGACAGCCCTCATTAGATATTAGAGAAATGTCTCACTTCCCATTTTTTGTGTTTTTGCCACAAGGTTCATTTGTGAGTCACGGCAAAGGCCAAAATGTGTTTTTGTTAAAACACAAAGTGGTGGTTGTTTTAAAAAAGTAAAACTGACCAGAATTTTTCAAAACTGAGCTGAACTTTGGCCGATGACATGATTATTGCAGAGGGGATTATAAAACCTGCAACACAAAAAAATCAGTTGTTGTAAATATGTAGTTCTATGGGCTGTTACAGAAAAATACAATAAATTCATATGTTGAAAAAGACATATGCCTGTGGTACATTGCTCCCTAAATGAAATGAAATGAATCATGTATTATATTATGTTTTAATCATGAAGTAGGAGCTGAACCGGAAACCTTGACAATAGGCGGAGCAAAACTAGAGGAGAGCTTCAACGTCACATTCCTTAAATGAAACTGAAGGACTGCAGAGCTGCAAGTAAGGCGAGTCTTTCTGTCTCAAGAAAATATAAAGTTAATCAAGCTTTTCTCAATATTCTCTTTCCCACACTGGTGAGTAGCTGTCAATAATTACCTCAGCTTTCCTTTGTTTCTTTACCCAGAAAGTAAAAAACTTTTTGTTTTATGATAAGAATTTAGTTTTTCTATGAATAAAAAGTGCAATAATCATTCTTATATCAAAACATTAATAAGATAGTGTACTTTTAATATAGTCAGAGGTACGATAATGTAATTGTGATGGAATAAAACAAGCCGACTGGGAATAAAACCAGATAATGAGGGATGAGTATCTTGTAAATAAATCACAGCGTTACAGTGTTAGTTTTTGTATTAAATAAGAAGTGCTCTTGCAGGGAAGGAAAATAAGAATACTTGGCTTTTAAAATGTAAGATTGAGATGAGATATTATAGGTGATCTCTGTGGTACAGTAAGGTATGGGGAGACTAACAAATATTACATGGTGAAAATGATGGAACTGGGACAGTCTAATCTACAGGCGTAGAGACCCACCAGCTTCGAATTAGCCCCAATGTAGTGCACACACAATAATAAAGGTTATCAAAGGATGGGTGATTGTGTAATGCTTTTTAATGGCCAGATTTATTTAACAATGTTTTTGTTAATAATTGTATGGTCTGAAGTTCTTCTTTACCCATTACTTTTGAGAACAACAAAACAAGTAACCGCTTGAGTTTGCTGTCTACATACCTTTTACTTCAAATGTAATAAAAAGGGGACAAGTATTGCTTGTTTTCCAGCTTTCCTTTCACTTCCTTGAGTAGGCTAATTAAAGCAGTTGATAAAGAAATGACTGTCCTATGATCATTTTATGCCCCACTTTTCCAAAAACACGATGCGGATTTAGTGGGCTGTAGTGAAGAAAATAACGACATAAAAAAAACAATTCTGCAATTACGATGCTGTTTTTTTATTGTCACTTTTGTTCTCAAGGTGTAGATATGGCTACAGTCAGCAGTGTGCTCGCTGAAGATCAGCTTCTGTGCTCCATCTGTCTGGATGTCTTCACTGATCCAGTCACTGCATCATGCGGACACAACTTCTGCAAAATCTGCATCACTAAACACTGGGACACTACTGACCAATGCCAGTGTCCCATATGTGCAAAACGTTTCTGCATAAGACCTGTGTTAAGTGTCAACACTTTCATCTCTGAGATGGTTGCTCAGTTCAGACAGTCAGCTCAACAGAAAACCAGCAGCTCAGAGCAACAAGAGTCCAAACCAGCAGAAGTTCCCTGTGACGTCTGCACTGGAACCAAACTGAAGGCCCTGAAGTCCTGCCTGGTGTGTCTGGTCTCCTACTGTGAGACTCACCTGGAGCCTCATCTGACAATGTCAGGCCTGAAAAGACATCAGCTGATCAACCCTGTGGAGAACCTGGAAGACAGGATGTGTACGAAGCACGATAAACCTCTGGAGCTGTTCTGTAAGACCGACCAGACATGTGTCTGCATGCTCTGCACCTATTCTGACCATAAGACGCACAAGTTTGTTCCTCTGAAAGAAGAATTTGAAGAAAGGAAGGTCAAGCTGGAGAAGACAGGGGTTACAATTCAGCAGATGATCCAGAAGAGACAACTAATGATTCCAAAGATCAAACAGTCAGTCAACTTCAGCAACAAAAACGCAGAGAGAGAGATAGCAGAAAGTGTTCGGGTCTTCACAATCCTGATGGAGTCTGTCAAGAGACGCATGAACGAGCTCATTGAGACAATTGAAGAGAAGCAGAGAATGACCGAGAAACAGGCGGAAGACTTTATCAAAGAGCTGGAACAGGAAATCTTTGTGCTGGCTGAGAGAAGTGCTGAGGTAGATCAGCTCTCATGTTCTGAAGACCACCTCCACCTCCTCCAAAGCATCCAGTCCTTGTATGATGTTCCACCCACCAAGGATTGGACAACGGTCAGCATCCATCCGTCAACACATGAGGGGACTGTGGTGAAAGCTGTCGCTCAGCTGGAGGAGGCAATCGGTAAAGAGATGAAGAAGCTGGTTAAAGCTGAGCTGAAGAGGGTCCAGAAGTTTGCAGTGGACTTGACTCTTGATCCTGATACAGCTCATCCTGAACTCATCCTGTCTGATGATGAAAAGCAAGTGAAACATGGTGACGTGAAGAAAAATCTCCCAAACAACCCTCAGAGATTTTGCACTAGTCTTTGTGTCTTAGGAAAGCAGAGTTTCTCGTCAGGGAGATCTTACTATGAGATTCAGGTCAAAGGAAAGTGTGAGTGGGATTTAGGAGTGGCCAGAGAGTCGATCAACAGGAAGGGACTCATCACACTGAGCCCTGAGGATGGTTACTGGACCATATGGTTGAGGAATGGAAATGAGCACAGAGCTCTTGATGAAATTGATGTCCCTCTCTCTCTGAAGTCCCGGCCTCAGAAGGTGGGGGTGTTTGTGGATTATGAGGAGGGTCTGGTCTCCTTCTATGACGTAGATGCTGCAGCGCTTATCTACTCCTTCACTCGCTGCTCCTTCAATGGGAAACTCCTCCCATACTTCAATCCTGGACTGAATGATGATGATAAAAACTCCACCCCTATAATCATCTCTTGTGTCAATCACAAGTAAACGGATCACTTTGTTGTCTCAAAAACGATTCTGTATTATACAAGGTAAAAAACAAAGGTGTGGACTGTTGTCACTGGACTCAAGTCATGAGTTTGATGATTTCATTTTCATTTGTGACGTGACTTTACTTGGAAATATGTTGATGGACTTCCCCTTCCCAACAAGAGGAAGATTCTTTGCCAAGAACACAAGAGAGAAGACATTCACGGCATTCACAGCATGATTTGTTGTTATCATTTATGAATCTCTCACCTAAATGAAACCTAAAGGGAATACAGCTTACAATTATATTAGTGTCAACAATGAGGAACATCTAAAACATCTAACTGTGGTTATTAACAGATGGATAATACTGTTCATATATGTGTGTTCTGTATGGCTACTCATGAGTATTATTAGTGTAAACCAGCTCCCGCTCTTTACAGCTTCATGCTCCAATAGCAATGTTGAGTGTTAATAGAGTTTCTATGATCAACCTGTTTGAACCTTGACACTGTTTTTTTTATTCTGTGCTAAATTGGTATCTACTGCTGTACTGTATATAACAATTATTATGACCACATATTATCATTGACAGTTTTACAATTTATGATTTACAGTATTTTAACACACTATTAAGAATTACTCAGTTGCTGTTTAGGAGTTGAAACACAACATTTAGGATCGCCAACTGGAAAGTCGAGACTTGATACCTGCACCAAACTGACTTGATCCTATCGAGGTCAAAACTCAGAACCACTTTATTGTTTTGACCAGCTCATTTCGGCTTGTGGCCTCCGGTCGTCCGATCCTAACTCTGGACAAAATCGACAGATTCATTGGTTGTATGCATTATATTTCTATTTTTATTTTAGCAGATTTTGAGTGATGTGCGTCATTCTTGATACATTGTGGTGAAGACATTCATGGTCCCCTGATGATGTATCCTCCTGACTTTAGTGATCATCTGACTTTTACCGAAGCGCCACCATGAGATTGACTTCTTAGTTATTGAGTGAAATATCTATTGGATGGTTTCATGATAATGGTAAACACATTTATGGTCCCCAGAGGATGAATTATAACAACTTTGATCTACTGAAATGTCATCTAGCGCCATCATCCGGTCAACCTTTGAATTTGTCCAATGCTTTGGTTTATGACCAAATACCTTTGAGACTAAATCGAAATTCCCATCAGCCTCCGCTGGAAATTGTGTTTCGGGAAAAGCTAATGTTTGCTAACATGCTACATCAACAAGGGGAACAAGGTAAACTTCATATCCGACCAAAATATATGTAAATAAAATAGCATTATCACTGTCTGTTAGCATGCTGATGTTAGCATTTAGCAGAGATCATCATGTAGTCCAGCCTCACAGAGCTGCTATATGACTGAAGACCCTTAATGTTGTTATGGGATGCATCTCAAAAGTTGACCGCTTCGACAGTTAACAGTTGACAGTTTCCAAATATTCATACACTAATCTCTCCAGTCCTATCAGATGCACCAGTGTGTCCAATGTTGCAAAAACATGTTGTACGTCATCTTGGGAATCTTGTGGAATCACAAACAATTTCTGATTTCTGCATCATCTATCATAGTGAGACGAACATGATTTCATCAGTGCTTATTCACATCAAGTCTCATCAATTGTACAAAGGGAAGAGTGTTTGGTCTGCACTGTTCTCAGTGAGGCATGTCTAAAACATCTAAAAACCTATTTTAACCATTTTTATTCAATGTCATGATTTGAGAGAAAATCTAGAAAAAGGCGGATTTCTTGTTGTTCATATTTGATACAATTTTATTTTAGTATTTTGTTTTTTACGTGATGTAACAAGGTGTATACTTTATACTTATACAAAAGAAACAATAAAGGGAAGACAAACATCTGACTGTTATTTTTAGCTTGACCTGTAAGTTTTATACATCTAATAAAAAAGATCTCCATAAAAAATCTGACTTATTCAGTTTTCATGAGTATGTATACAATCTGATTTGACTAAGGACAAAAACAATGTCTTTCTGGCTTCCCTGTTTAACATTGTCAGCCGGACGTAACTGTCCTGTGCTTCTCCAAGCCTGGGGAGAGAAGTTGAAAGTGCTGCCTGGGTTATATCAGGAATGTCAGGGCCCTGAAGGGAGTCAGATAGCAGTAGAAGCACACCTGTACACCTGGAGGTGCCTTAAAAAAGGCCCTTATTACCTTGCCTTGATGCCAATCTGAATGAATCACATGTGCGACGTAAATCAAGAACTTCTCTGTAACTGTTCAAAGAAGTTGCATCACCAGAGTCATGTGTAAAGTAACATGTTTGGGAGGTGAGTTATTTTATTTTGGGTTGACTTCACTAGTCTGTAGAAAGTTGTCTGTACTGTAAACAACTATTTCATTCGACGGTGAAAGTATAGCGGTTGATAGCAGCAGTTAACATGCTCGCTGACAACTAAAGACATTTCCATTTGATTTAGTTCACTGCCTATCGGGAAAGTAGGTACTTTTCTGGCTCTGACAGAAACAGGTTTTACATTCTTAATCCCATCCACAGAGCTCTGATTGGCCTCAGAAGGGTAATTCCACTTTAAGGTTTCGACTAGGTGACTTGACTGGCATGTGATTATACCTGCGTCACATAACTCAAAGAGAAATTGAAAGTTTGTCAGAGCGACAGCAGATTTGAGATAAGACAAAGTAAACGGAGAACAACAAGTCTATTTCAACAGCACAGTAAAGAATCTGCCGAACTCTGGTGAGTACAAATTATATTTACATTTCAATAAGCAGCATTAACAAAATCTTCAGCTATATATGTTGTTCTCTTTTCATACAAACACTTGAGCTGCCTTTGATCCTCAATTAAGGACTTAGCTCATCTATAAGCTTGTATAACGCTTGTTTGTTTGAGAAATAAATCACCTTCCTCAAAAATGTTTGTATTTGTTCATATATATATTAATATAAATGTGTTCATATTTTTTCTCACTTTAATTTGTGCTCCCAGTGTGTGGATACAGCATGGCAGCAGTCAATTATCTGCTATCTGAAGATCAGTTCCTGTGCTCCATCTGTCTGGATGTGTTCACTGATCCAATTGTACAGAAGCAGAGAACGACACAGAAACAGGCTGACAACTTTATCAAAGAGCTGGAACAGGAAATCTCTGAGCTGAAGAAGAAAAACATGGAGGTGAAGCAGCTCCCAGTCTCTGAAGACCACCTCCATCTCCTCCAAAGCTTCCCATCCGTGAAAGCAATTCATTCCACAAAGGACTGGACAAAAGTCGGAGTCTGTCCACGATCATATGATGGGAGCGTAGCGAGAGCTGTGGCTCAGCTGAAAGAGACCTTCAGTGAAGTGATGGAGAAGCTGCTTGAAGCAGAGCTAAAATGGGTCCAGAAGTTTGCAGTGGATGTGACTCTTGATCCTGAAACAGCTCATCCTGTACTCATCCTGTCTGCTGATGAAAAACAAGTGAATCCTGGTAAAGCAAAGAAAAATCTCCCAGACAACCCAGAGAGATTTTCTCTCAATCCCTGTGTTTTAGGAAAGCAGAGTTTCTCTGCAGGCAGATTCTACTTTGAGGTTCAGGTTAAAGGGAAGACTGCATGGGATTTAGGAGTGGCCAGAGAGTCGATCAACAGGAAGGAAGACACCCCACTGAGTCCTGAGGATGGCTACTGGGCCATATGGTTGAGGAAAAGAACCAGGTACAAAGCTTTGAATGACCCTCCAGTCTCTCTCTTTTTTAATTTGAAACCCAAGAAGGTGGGGGTGTTTGTGGATTATGAGGAGGGTCTGGTCTGCTTCTATGACGTAGATGCTGCAGCTCTTATCTACTCCTTCACTGGCTGCTCCTTCACTGAGAAACTCTTCCCATACTTCAATCCGGGTCTGAATGATGATGATAAAAACTCTGCCCCACTGATCATCTCTCCTGTCGTTCACACTGAGTAGACCAATCATTTCAGACTCCAGTCTGACTCGATTCAGGAATTTGATTACTTCAGATTCAATTTGACAAAATCAAAAAAAGATTTGTAAATAAACTCTGACTTTAACAATAGTTACTGAAAATTCCACTTGGATTCGAGCAAACTTGCAAGATTTTGATGGTCGCCAGAGGAGAAATTCTCATAATGAGTTTTTATTTTCATAACAGGATAATTCTACAGGCGTCAGAGTGTACAATTACCTAAGAACAAGCTTATATCGTGTAACTGCTCTCGAGTTTGGGGTTTATGTTGGATACTGATGTGTCTCATATATCTATTATTATGTGTGATTTGACTGCAAACTAGTGCAACATGTTGAGTCCAATATGATTAATTAGCTCTCCAACCCTGCTGGGCCCACTATTGTTTGGAATATTAAGCATGTTGTGGCGCGAAACCTAAAAAAAAGTATTTACTGTGTTTGTGTCATGATTGTTCAGGGTAAAAAATTGTTTTTTTTCTCGTGTAAAAACTATTTAGGGGGAATTCATGAAACATCTTTTCGATTGCATCTTCTTTTTCTAGTTAATCAAGCAGCTAACCTCAACTTTTCAAATGGGGCAAGTATTTGTTTAAGTTTGATTATTCAATTTCACCATAAAACCTTTGTCTTAGATCGGTATTTGAAGCTTTGGATTATCAATTAGATTACAAAGGAGCCTTAATACTGTGCAGTTAAACTAAAGTGGATATCATAGAGGGATGGGGTGGTTTAGAATTTGTTGTTATATGTACTTCATTTTCTTTGATATCCATAAAGGTTGCTTCTTTGGGTTAGGTCATTGTTTATATATTATTTATATACAATGTGTAAGGAATAAGAAAAGCCCCAAAGCTGAGTTTGTATTTATTTTTTATCAAGATTTGTAACCATTTATATCTATAATAAAATAAATTGTACCATATTATTGAGTTTTCATGACTTTGGTTGAAATCGACTCTTCCACAGAACCGGACGCAGCACCCCCACGCAAAAGGCCAAACTCTAGTGTGCCTCCTGATGTGAGAAAGGATGGCATTGATCACTTCCCAACATGGGAAACCAGACAGAGATGCAAGCAATGCACAGCCAATCACTTCTCCCATGTCTACTGTGGGAAATGTAAAGTCCATCTTTGCCTAAACAAGGACAGAAACTGGTTTTTTTTTGCCTCCCACAAGGCGAAATAAAAAGGTTGTAAAAAAGTTCCTGTTTGGGAAGAAATAAGAACCAAACTGAAATGTTCCAAATGTTGCAAAAGCAATGAACATCATTTGTTATTGTTTATAAAATAAACATTGTTCTGATCAATAAATTGATAAATATTGGGAGTGATTGGAAGTGTTTAAGATGTGCCTCTCCCACCAGAAGAGGCGGGATCAGTATGCTGCCTGACAGGAAAGTCTACCAGCAAGTGTTTGCTTTCTGTATAAATAGCAGAAAGAGGCAGCGTTCGACTAAACCTCAAATGAAACTGAAAGTTTGTCAGAGCGAAGTAGAGCTGAAGTCGAGATGAGTCTCTTTGTCTCTCTCTGAAGAAAACTTCAAGAGTACCTCAGGCCTTTCAACATTGCAGGGTCTCTGACAATCACTGGTGAGTACAACTGTTAATATTTACCGTTAAAGTGGGAAAAAAAATCTGTGCCACACATATGAGCTCCCAATATATTTTGAATGTGTCCTTTAATTTGGTAAAGTATGGGAAACACCAAATAATTAGCTATTATTAGTTTTAAGAAATGGATTGGGAGCCCATCAATGTTGGCAACTTTCTTCACTTTTTAATGTTGTTATGTCTTCTGGCAAGCAGCTGAGAGAAACTTTGGGTGTGGTCGTCCTTCCCCTTTTTCATCAACCAGCATTAACTCTGACGTTGCCTTCGACATATGAACCTCTTGTGAAGTAAATGGTTCAACTAATGTTGTTTTCTTAAGATCTTGTTACTGAAAAATACCATTTAATACGTCATTTAGATGCACCAGTGGCTGTGTTCATGAACACTTCCCCAGATGCAGTGAAGTAAAAAGAAATAAAACAGTTTGCGGTGACAATATAGCTTTTTTCATCTTGTTGGAGTTGTTGTTTTCCGACGCCAGAACAGCTACTGCACATCTCTCTTTGTCACTGGAGTTGTAAACTGATTGTACTTAATCCAGTCAAACCTTTTATTCACAAGTGCCACCTGCTGTTGTGAATGAATAATAACATTTAAATGTCTAGTACTTGAATTCAAGAAGAGCACCTCTTTTCATAAATGTTTTCAGGACAATATGGTGTGAATACACTGCACCAATATACAAGTAATTTTGATATTGTTGGTGTTTACTTTTTGCAATAGCATTAACTGTAGTAAACAACATTACAGCCTTTATAAAGACTTGAATCCCAAATGTTAAGCTTGGGACTTGCCTGTCTTCTGCTACATTTTAAAACAGGGACTTGGTTCCACCTCTTTTGGTAGTTAGCCTGGCTCAGTCTTCGTTTGTTTTTTAATAAATATTTAATTTGTGCTTGCTGTTTTCCATCCTTCTGGATGTCTTTTCTTGCAAATTCTTATTTATTTTTTCCCACTTTCACTTGTGTTCCCAGTGTGAAGAGATGGCTGCTGCAGCCAGTTGTCTACAATCCGAAGATCAGTTCCTGTGCTCCATCTGTCTGGATGTGTTCACTGATCCAGTCACCACGTCATGTGGACACAACTTCTGCAAAAACTGCATCACTGAACACTGGAATGTTAGTGTCCCATGGAAGTGTCCCATGTGTAAAGAGATGTTTGCCACAAAACCTGAACTTCTCATCAACACCTTCATCTCTGAGATGGTTGCTCAGTTCAGAGAGGAAGCTCAACAGAAAACCAGCAGCTCAGAGCAACAAGAGTCCAAACCAGGAGAAGTTCCCTGTGACGTCTGCACTGGAACCAAACTGAAGGCCCTGAAGTCCTGCCTGGTGTGTCTGGCCTCCTACTGTGAGACTCACCTGGAGCCTCATCTGACAATGTCAGGCCTGAAAAGACATCAGCTGATCGACCCTGTGGAGAACCTGGAAGACAGGATGTGTACGAAACACGATAAACCTCTGGAGCTGTTCTGTAAGACCGACCAGACATGTGTCTGCATGCTCTGCACTGTTTTAGACCACAAGGCGCATGATGTTGTTCCTCTGAGAGACGAATATGACGAAAAGAAGGCAGAGGTGGAGAGGACGGGTGCTGAAATTCAGCAGATGATCCAGGAGAGACAAGTAAGGATACAGAAGATCAAACGGTTACTCAACCTCAGCAAGGAAAACGCAGACACAGAGATCGCAGAAGGTGTTCAAATCTTCACAATCCTGATGGAGTCTGTCGAGAGAGGCATGAACGAGGTCATTGAGAGAATTGAAGAGAAGCAGAGAACGACAGAGAAACAGGCGGAAGACGTTATCAAAGAGCTGGAACAGGAAATCTCTGAGCTGAAGAAGAGAAGCACTGAGGTGGTTCAGCTCTCACTCTCTGAAGACCACCTCCATCTCCTCCAAAGCTTCCCATCCCTGAAAGTTGCTCCACCCACCAAAGACTGGACAGAAGTCAGCATCCATGCAGCGTCATACAGAGGGACGGTGGTGAGAGCTGTGTCTCAGCTGGAGGAGACACTCAGTGCAAGGATTACCGACTGTGTTACAGCTGAGCTGAAGTGGATCCAACAATACGCCAGAAATGTGACTCTTGATCCTGACACAGCTCATCCTGAACTCAGTCTTTCTGATGATGGGAAACAAGTGAATCATTGTGATGAAAAGAAGAATCTCCCAGACAACCCACAGAGATTTTCTAACTGTATGTGTGTCTTTGGAAAGCAGAGTTTCTCTTCAGGGAGACTTTACTATGAGGTTCAAGTTGAAGGGAAGACTAAATGGACTTTAGGAGTGGCCAGAGAGTCGATCAACAGGAAAGAGAACATCCAGCCGAGTCCTCAGGAGGGTTATTGGACAATATGTTTGAGAAATCAGTACAAAGCTTTTGCTGGCCCTGATGTCCGTCCTGATGTCCGTCTGAAATGGAGGCCTCAGAAGGTGGGGGTGTTTGTGGATTATAACGAGGGTCTAGTTTCTTTCTATGACGTAGATGCTGCAGTTCTGATGTATTGCTTCACTGGCTGCTCCTTCACTGAGAAACTCTACCCGTACTTTGGTCCTTGTCCTAATGATGGTGGTAAAAACTCCACCCCTCTGATCATCTCTCCTATCAATGGCACTAAGTAGACAAATTATTTGATTATGCATGAAAACGATCAATGTTCAGTAAGAGAACATAATTATCTGTAATTCTCAGTGTATAATGTCTTTTTATCTGATTGATTTGCTCATTGCTTTTTGTTTTTCTCCAATGTATCCCACATGTTACTCACTGCTGCAAGACATACTGATTTCTCCATGCTGATTATTTCATCTCTGCTCACCCTGAGAGACCCACAAATGTGTCTTGGAAGTGACTTGAAAAGTGTATCAGATGATATTTAGAATATTCCCACTGTATGTGAAAGTGTATCCTGAAATGATGTTTTCCTGGGTTTGCATATTTCAGACAGCATACGTACCATATAGTTTTAATAATGTGTTAGATGTCATCTACATTTAATACTGCAGAGGCTTTTAGCAAGAGTGCCAAAAAATCATGGAATGAATTTCCACAGAAGCAATAATCCATTAAAGTTCTTGAGGTTGCAAATCTACCCATACAGTACCTTCAATTGTCTGATCAGTGTGCATTTAAAATCAAATTTATTTTTCTTTATTGTACTATATCTTTTTAGAATTAAATAAAAGCAAATGGAAAAATCTTGAGTTGTTTTTTATGCACTTGAATTATTTATGTCAAACTCATTACAAAGCCCAAAATGTATTTATGTAAAATCTCCACTTATAAATATGTCTATAGGCTTCGCTCATAATATTGAAATGATAGTGAGACACATCACCATCTCTGCAGCTCATCAAATGTTATATGGCTGCTATCACTTGACAGCCCTTCTACTCCAAATTTCAGATGGAAATATTGTACTCTGCACTACTTTTATCTACCAGCTTGAGTTACCAGTTACTTTGTAAATTGATTGGATTGATAATAACTGAAGATATTTTTTAATGCAAAAACCTTTCATTGTTTCCAGATTCTCAAATGTGAAGATTTGCTGCTTTTTCTTTTAATAATGGTAATAATTGTAATGTTTCAGTAATAATGTCGAGGTTTCGGCCTGTTGGTCGGACAAAACAAACGAAGCTGTCACTTTGGGCTCTGGGTAATTTTGATGTGATTTCAAACAATTTTCACAAACAAACTAACTTGATTTAAGGGGCAAATAATCTGCAGAGTGTGCCAGAATTACAATAATTATTAGTTGTAATTGTATAAAATAAATCCTGATAGAATCATGATTTTCACCTAATTCTAGGCGTCATCATTTTGAATGCAGGACTCGCATATATCGATGGTAAACGCCCATTGCCACAAGACTACACTACCCATGATTCATATCGTCTGGTATTTCCGGGTTCGGTATTGCTGACAGCCATATTTGATTCGATTATGCTGTTCTGGCTGCGACAACCAGTTTAGCCAGTTCTTAACGGGAAAAAACGGCGTCTTTTCTTCACTGCACACGGCCAGCTTTAAGGTTGATCTACGACGAAGTACCAGCTGTATTCACAGTAACATCAGTTTATAATCTGTAGTCCAACGATGAATCCCGAATAGTAAGTACAAATTTCGATTATGACAGGTCCGGTTGAGCTGTCAGCTTAGCCGGAGAAGCTAAGCTAAAGTTAGCTTAGCCGGAGAAGCTAACGTTAGCACACCGTACAAAATGAACGTCAGCTGCTTTGTCTTTCAGTGCTAAGCTAACTGCTGTGGTACCGTGTACGCACTATCGAATGACAGCGTTGATATTTATCAACTCAACGTTTGTCGGCAACTGTCTGGTCAATATAACGCCGATTAAATCAACTAAGTATTCGCGTAGCACGTCAACAATGTTGTGTAAGCCCAGTTGTGGTAACTTTAGATGGAAGTAGCATTTAGTAGCTAGTAGGTCAGCTAACGGGAGTAGCTACGTATACCGGACACTGTGGAGGATTTTGTTATTGACACTTAAGACACATAGTGACAGTTTGATAGTTCGGTAATCACGAAGCCAATCGATGAATCTCAACTCATCTGGTTTTAGGTTTATCGTTTAATTTCACTGTAAAGTGATTCACCCGCAAACAGGAAGTGGCTGAATTTGCTCCCCTGATGATGATGATGATGATGTGTAGTTAAGTTAGATGACGTCATACATATGGATTAATTGGATCAGTCGTTTACTGTTTACAAACAAAAGGTCCTGCATTCAAAAAAAATCGTCTAAGTATTGGCATCAAAATGTACTCTGGAACCAAACTGAAGGCCCTGAAGTCCTGCCTGTTGTGTCGTCTAAGTACCGAAAGTAAAAGTACTAATTTTGCAGAGTGGCCCACTACACGTTCACATTATACTATTATCATCACTGCAGTCATGTGTTCATCACTTTAACGTGCAGCTAAAGGTGCACACTATTCCAATCACTTTATATACTGCTGGGTAGTTTAACCTATAGTATATAACTTACCTATGTGTTTATTTTTGTTAATGATCTAAATCTACAAAGCAACTTAAGTTGTTAAGTAAATGTAGTGCAGTGAAGAGGACAATGTTTACCTCTCAGATGTAGTGGATTGGAAATATAAAGCAGCATGAAAGGGAAATACTCAAGTAAAGTAAAAGTACACCAAAATCCTACTTGAGTGAATATACTTCATTCAATTCCACCACTGCTAAAGTTCTGCAGCTAACGAATACTTATAATATGAATAAATCCAATGTTTGTTTCGATTATGGATTACCGGTAGTTGTTTACTCTGAAAAAATTCAGGATTGGTTTGACCAACCAACAGTCCAAACCCCAAATATATGCAGTTCACCTTTTACAATTACGCTGAATCTGAGAAACCTAAACGATAAACCGTTAACACTATTGTTGATGATTTATCTTCTGTCAATTTACAATTAATTAAATTAGAATTAGCTTGATAGGCCAAGTTTGTTAACACATCAAGGAATTTGACTCCGGTGTTTGGTTGCCCTCGATGTACTTACACAGAAATACACACTCATAAAAACAAGGAGAAACAACAAAGGTAAAACATTAACTATACATGTAGGTGTGTGTGTGTGTATGTATATGTGTGTGTATATATATATATATATATATATATATATATATATATATATATATATATATATATATATATATATATATTGATAATGAAATACCAAACATTCCCTGTTTCCAGTTTTCTCTTATGTCAGCATTTACTTTTCAACTCTTTTAACTGGGACTGAATATTATAATTGTTTAATGTCACTCCTACGAAGTTAATTGACTGATGAAGCACAAAAACATTTAGTCTAACAAGCCTACTATTATGTGATTTTGTACCTTGCAGGTTTTTTGACTGTTATTCATAATTACTTTTGTAATGTTCATTTTCCTCCTCTGTCACAGTGACTATTTATTCAAGCTGCTCCTGATCGGCGATTCTGGTGTCGGAAAGTCTTGTCTCCTTCTCCGGTTTGCAGTAAGTGTCGTCCACTGTTACACAACAGGCTTTTACGTCTGTCCTTGTCAGCGATGTGGTGGTTGACGTTTGTGTTTTATCCTAGGATGACACGTACACAGAGAGCTACATTAGTACCATCGGTGTGGACTTCAAGATCAGGACCATCGAGCTGGATGGAAAGACCATAAAACTTCAGATTGTAAGGAGGAACGTCGTGTAATGGAGCAGTAAATAGATAAGTCGTGATAAACTTTGGAGAATGTTTGGACTGACGAGCTCCGCTTTGCTTTCTCAGTGGGACACGGCCGGCCAGGAACGGTTCCGCACCATCACGTCCAGTTACTACAGAGGAGCTCACGGCATTATAGTGGTTTACGACGTGACGGATCAGGTCAGTGCTTCTCCAGGACGAATAGCGTTTGCTTTAATGTTGTGTCCTTTAAAAAAACACTACAACGCCCAGTCATCATCCAGTCCCAGAGTAATTATAATGAGTATTTAATAAGATAACACTTTATGGGCAACGTGTCGAAGCACACGAAGCAAACCACATAAAGATACAAAGGAAATAAAAACATAAGAACTACTCGTAGATATATAATGTAAAGCTATACACAGTTACTTAAATTTGATCGTTAATCGTGTAAAAGTAAACTTTTCTCTTGTGGACAAACGTTGGAATGAAGACATTGAGTCTAAATGTCCGTAAAACATATCTTTGCCTTTTCTGCACTGGCATTTCTTTTCTCAGTGTCAGCTGGTGTCGTGTGGATCAAGTTCTTATTTTTCTACCTTCCGCAGGAGTCCTTCAATAACGTCAAACAGTGGCTACAGGAGATCGACCGCTACGCCAGCGAGAACGTCAACAAGCTGCTAGTAGGCAACAAGTGTGACCTCACAACGAAGAAGGTTGTCGATTACACCACAGCTAAGGTGAGCGGACGGCGCGTGAACTCGCGTCTGTGAGGACTTTTTGTTAAAAAAAGGGGTTAAACTGTCGGTGTAACAGTTTCTAATGAGATGATAATTTGGAATTTTTTTGGAGAACATCAGCTTGTAAGTGACTGAGCGTCCAGCTGCTGGTCAGACAGCTGGGTGGTCTGTTTAGAAGTTGATGACCGAGCCACCTCGTATGATAGGAGCCATATTTAGGTTCTACATTTATATTTCTACGAGCGTTGACTTGCTCATTGCAAAGTAATTTCGGTCAGTGTGTACTGATCCCACCCACTCCAAGCTGAGGTTAAAGGTGAACCATTTCAACGAACATTTCCGAATAACAAGACATTTAAACATACACCAGGTCCTAAGCAAATCTTAAAGGCTCCGTCTGCCTGCTCTGCTTAAAGGACTGATTTATAACTTTATAAATAAACACACACACACACACGCCGCTCAAGTCCGCTTGTCTCAGTCCGGACAGTTGTGCGACAATAATGCACAACATGGTGGATTGTGGGCCGAGTTTGGGTGGTTGATGACGGCGTATTTTTGCGGGTCAGGCGATGTGGATCGGCTCTCATAACAAGTCGGGCGAGTCCAGGTAATAACAAATCCTGAATCACTCCTGAAAACTATTCCTTACACAGGTCCACTTTGACTCCGTTGCTGGAGCTTTCAACTGTATCTCACACAGCGGTGTTTGCCTCCCATGACGGCTAAAGAAGACTGTGAGATTCGGTTGAAAGCTTGGGGAAAAGAAAGCAAGTGGACCTTTTTTTTTTTTTTTTTTTTTTTTTTAAAGTGGACAAGATTGTCTTGGGTCAGAATATTCCCTGCCATTAAGCGTCTTTAGTGTGACGTATTTATTCCTCAGTGAAATTGAATATTTGAGCGTGAGGGATTTAAATCAAATCCTTCACATCTTATTGGACGGCTACAAAGTGGGCGGGCTTAGAATGTGACGATACGGGGCTACAGAGGACGTTGCAGATGAATATGGAGCTTTCAGTCTTGTCACATGACCTTCCTCAGCTGGCAGTTTGTTGTCATGGAATTAAATTGACTTAAATCCTCCTTTATTCGCTCACCAGGAATTTGCCGACAACTTGGGCATCCCCTTCTTGGAGACGAGCGCCAAGAGCGCCACCAACGTGGAGCAAGCCTTCATGACCATGGCGGCCGAGATCAAGAAGAGGATGGGCCCCGGGGCCACGGCCGGATCCTCGGAGAAGTCCAACGTGAAGATCCAGAGCAAGCCGGTCAACACCTCGTCCGGAGGCTGTTGCTGAGACCCTGAAAACAGCCACGCCCCCCCCCCCCCCCCGAGCCCACGACCAGTCTCAATGTTACCATGCTCCACAGGGAAAGGGAGGGAGGAAGAGAGAGAGAGGGAGGGAGGGAGAGACAGAAGAGGAAGACTTTGAGTGGACCGGTTTGTAAGTGTGTGCGCAGTTACACCAGATTCCCATCCCACCCTTCAGAGTCAGCAATAGGACGGTAAGCCCATCCTCACCCACCGAACACACTGGGCGGTTCATTTTTTTTTCTGTTCTTACTTTACCAAAACACACTCGTACTGGAAAAAAACTAAATGTATACAATTTTAACAGTGTGTGAAGTTAACCAATGAAAGAAAACACGCGTATTCAACTTTTCTTCTTCTTTTTGTTTGTCCCTGCTCTTCATTTTGAGTTTGCTAAATGAGTCACTTTTCTAAAAAAAGAGAGGAACCCCCCCCACACACACCCCCCACCCCACACACAGTTGATTTTTATTTCGCTGTAGATAGCAGCGTGACTTTGGCCCTGAATCTCCTCACATGTACGAATCGGTAAACTCTTCAAATGAAGCACATGCTTAAAACCAGCATCATGCACGTTCAGATCAGATCACATGCTCCCCTCGGGTGCATGTGAGCGAGTGGCGTCCTGCTCGACAGGAAACCGGTTACGTCGCCTGCTCCCAACTTCAGTGTCGCCCCTTAAAAAAAAACAAACCGATGTGCCAGTGCCTTTGTGGCAGCAGATTCACATGACATTTATGCCTTCGGTGCTCTTGTGTTGTCGGCGTGTTCCCCTCGTATGCCCACAGTCGTGACTTCTTGCTTAAAGAATCCACATTGTATAATAGCAGTCAACATTCCTGTGTGTATATATCTATATTCGGCTCTGTGTGTGCTCTGCTGGGTCTTCACGACACAATAAGCATGTGCTGCATTGGGAGACGTGGCGTTCAGCCGCGTGTGTTTTCTCTGCTAATGTTCCTCAACCGACAGCACAACCGCAACAGGAGAAACGAAAAACCACCATCCCAGCTCGAGAGTAATC
Source organism: Lycodopsis pacificus (assembly GCA_028022725.1). Classification (NCBI taxonomy): domain Eukaryota; kingdom Metazoa; phylum Chordata; class Actinopteri; order Perciformes; family Zoarcidae; genus Lycodopsis; species Lycodopsis pacificus. The sequence continues at coordinate 26,861,837 of CM051693.1, forward strand.
TATAAACTGTATATATTTATACATAAATGTAAGAAGTGATTTGCAAATTGTGTAGAGAAGCAAGCGAATGACATGATGCATAGATGGAATTAGTAATCTCGGCACGTGATTTGTGGCTGCGGACATGACATTTTTGTGGCACGGTGTCTACTATTAAACAATGAAGGAGATCTTTGATAACTGCTGGTCCTCATGGCGTTGTTGTTTTTTTGTCCTTGTGCTCACTTTCTTCACATTTGTTGTCCGGTAAGCTGAGAGGAATGATGATCTTTGGCCTCGATTTCTGCAGCTTGACACAGTTTTTCTCCAACGATTCATTTAGGCTCTCAAAGTCAAACTTCACCCTGAAGTTAGAAAGTCACATTTCAGTTTTAATGTTTCTATTATTATTTGTTAAATCAGTCAGAAGAACTGACAGAACATTTTCTCTGCTCGTTAAAACGACGAGAAAAAAGTTGAGAGGAAATTTGAATCCATACTACATAATTAACGCATACGAACAAATGCAAAGGTGCAAACATGTCCACCACACAAAGGGACAGTCCGCACAATGAAAAATCAGCAAACATAATTAAACGTGAAAGGAGCTCCACGTCCTCTCAGTCAAGTCGGTTCTATTGAAATAGCACAATGTCATAAATCCCACATTGGTTTAGTCTAATCGTACGTGTATGTTTTTCAAGATAATATTTCATAAAGCGTTAAAGGCCGGTTTATTAACAGATTAAAAAATGATGCCACAAAATACAAATTTTCTCATTTGTCTTGAAAAAGGTTTTATTTAGTTGGATAACTTTGGTAGAGGAATAAGCCCGTTAGTGTGACAAGTGAAAGTCTAACATCTTTTATTTATACTCGTGAGCGAATAAAAGTTATTTAAACATTTTGTTGTCGTGTAAACTAATAACCTAATAGAGAAGTACTGGCTCTGATACCATCTAGTACAACAGCGTACTCCATAATAATATTATACTTGTATTATTTTTGTTGGATTATAGAAATACAACAAATATAATGTAATAAAACGGTATAATATAACATGGAATATAAGATAAAATATAGAAATAGAAGTATTTAATTACATAAAGCAGTATAATATATAACAAAATGAATGATTACAGCACACAGTGGGTCTTGTATGAAAATAGACTTGAGAGTCCTTTATGCACCTTCACGTTCCTGCTCTTACGTCATGACGTCATGTACTTAAACACAACAATGTGAAACGCAACACACACTGAACTCTCCTGGTGCAGTTGCAGCGCGACACCAGCTGAGGGCAGCGTCAACAAAAGTATGAGCATCAAAATGTACTTAAAGGTTCTTTATGCGATATTCAGGTTAATATAGCATCAACTGACTATGAGCTATGAAGTCACTCTCCTTTGTGTGTGTGTGTGTGTGTGTGTGTGTGTGTGTTGTAATTTGAGCCCCTCTGTTCTTTGTACACCTTTTGCACCTGCTGCACAGCAAATACTTTTACTTTGGATACTTAAATACTTCGTTTTTGAATGCAGGACTTTTACTTGTCGTGGAGTATTTTCACAGTGTGGTATTAGTACTTTTACAGAAGTAAAGGGTCTGAATACTTTGTGTTCATGAAGAGTGTATTCTGTGTGAAGCCGTCCTCCCTCATTAACCAGCACACTCTGATTATATTAAGCTTCAAAAAAAGAAAAAGGGAGCATGAGCCCCCCAACCCCCTTCTCTTGTGGGGCTGAACCCCCAGTTTGCTTTCAGCTGCAAAACAAAACACAGAGAGAGAGAGAGAGAGAGAGACAGAGAGAGAGAGAGAGAGACAGAGAGAGAGAGAGCGAGACAGAGACAGAGAGAGAGAGAGAGACAGAGAGAGACAGAGAGAGACAGAGAGAGAGAGAGAGAGAGAGAGACAGACAGAGAGAGAGAGAGAGAGAGACAGAGAGAGAGAGAGAGAGACAGAGAGAGACAGAGAGAGACAGAGAGACAGAGAGCGAGAGAGCGAGAGAGAGACAGAGAGAGAGCGAGAGACAGAGAGAGAGACAGAGAGAGAGAGACAGAGAGAGAGCGAGAGAGCGAGAGAGAGACAGAGAGAGAGCGAGAGACAGAGAGAGAGACAGAGAGAGAGAGACAGAGAGAGAGCGAGAGAGAGACAGAGAGAGAGCGAGAGACAGAGAGAGAGACAGAGAGAGAGAGACAGAGAGAGAGCGAGAGAGCGAGAGAGAGACAGAGAGAGAGCGAGAGACAGAGAGAGAGACAGAGAGAGAGAGACAGAGAGAGAGCGAGAGACAGAGAGAGAGACAGAGAGAGAGAGAGAGACAGAGAGAGAGACGGAGAGAGAGAGAGAGAGAGAGAGCGAGAGACAGAGAGAGAGAGAGAGATGTTTTGGTGTGGAGGAATGGGAGGGAGCAGTGGTGGAATGGGGGGAGGAGGATGGTTTGAGTAGCTGGGTCTGTTTGCCGGCTGAGGTTGTAGCTGGTTGCTGGGTGATGATGGGGGGTGAAGTGGGGGGGGGGGGGGGTTTGTGACAGCTGCAGACGCCGAAGTCTTTCACCCCACTGCTGCTGAGGGAGGGATGGGGGGGGGGGGGGGGAGGGAGGGAGGGAGGAGGTTATTATGAGTCCATGTGTGAAGTTCAGTCTCAGTCAGTCGGCTGCTCACCAGCTGATCCGATCAACGGCTCGCTGTAAAGAACCAGCCCTGCAGTGTCACACAGCTGTCAGTACACACACACACACACACACACTCATTAACAGCAGCAGCACACTACGAACAAACTAGTTGAAAGTACAAAGTTGAGGTACTTTATATTTGTACTTTTACTTCACATTGATCGGACAGCTTTAGTTACGTTACAAACGAAGATTTTCTTGCAGACAAAACATACGAGGAGTTAATCGAATCTGATGTTTTGTTATAAATGAATGTACCCGACAGTTTGTACAAGTACATGAATCACTTATTCGATTGTAGGGCTGTCCCCGAACAAAGACACTCCGAGGCGACTAACACTGATACGAGTTTGACGACTAATTGAGTTTAAGGCTGGGACGGAAGTCGGGAAATGAATTTAGCAACTATCGCAATAATCGTTTAATACATTTGTAAGCTGTAGTTTGTGCTGACTAGAATACTTTGGTTGTGAAACGGTCTCCTGTATTGTATAGTTGTGACAATTAAAGACACAGTTTACTGAATACGGGCTGCGTATCAAGGTCAAACACAAGCACAAGACCTGCCGTGAACTCTTGTGTGCTGTTGACTCTGCTTTACGTGATCCTCATACATCCTCCAAGGCATTCACTCAGCCCATAAACACGTGACGGCTCTTCCTCTATAGCCTGCTCTGTGTGTGTGTGTGTGTGTGTGTGTGTGTGTGTGTGTGTGTGTGTGTGTGTGTGTGTGTGTGTGAAGTTTCTCTCCTGCTGCCTCCACTGTACACAGAGAGATCGGTGTCTCTTTGTGTTTTGCGTTGTTAGAGGAGTCTGACCTGATTTGAAGGTTCCTCTGAAGTTAGAAGGATCAAGGTGGGTATTTTCCTTGTTTGGTCTGATCTTCAGCAGACACATTCTTTCAGTGGTTTCAAGTTGTTTTGCCCAAACGTTTTGTCTTTTACAGCAGATTGAAAACCTGTTCGCAGCTCATTTAGAATCAATGCAGTAACTCCGTTTAATACTGATGACCAACATAAGTAAACAAGACCATCTCTTTCTGAATAGTTATTCTTATTGCTCGTCACTGCACAAAAATCGGACAAAATCATGACATGCAGGTTCACCAGAAACTCCTTAAGCTCAGACTCCAGCAGCAGACACGGGTCCAGTTTTGCTGCCGTTGCAATCTGCGACCTCACCACTAGATGTCACTAAACGCCACACACTGATCCTTTAAGTAAACGTCCTGCTTCTTCCAGCAGTGCTGAATAGTCCAGTCCAACCCACGGCAGCCGTTAAAGTCCTCTGCTCTGTGTCAGGAACACCTTGCTGAGCTGCTCTCTTCCTGACAGCAGCAGTGTGCTTGAAGCCCTCTAAAACCACAGACCGTTACTCTTCCTGCTTTCCACCTCCGTCGGCTGGTTGGGACCTGGATCCACGTCTTCTAATGACCTTTTCTTGGTAGTTTAGTTCCCGGAGAGACGAGGTTCTCACTACGTAAACATGAAGTGGTGCGCGTGCTGCCTGAACATGGTTTACGTTGTGGTGAAGTAGCCGCCGGTCTGTCACGTGGAGACTCACCGGCTGAGTTAAGCACACAAACTGTTTAGAGAGTAAACAGAAGGTCATCATCACACTGTACTTGTACTTTCACAGCAGTTTGTCCTTCTTCACATGTTTTATATGGTGCATGGCCAAAAGAGTGGGGATTGATGTCAGAGTGCAAACAAAAGGAATTGTGCTCGGAGTTCATCAGTCTGGAGTCTTTTTGTGTGGATTCAATGGACAAAACCTGAAATACAGCATTTCTTTTATGGGAATCACGCCACAGACACCCAGTTCGTAATACTGCAAATATATAAATATTGCAATACTGTCATCAGTGGGCCATAGGCTTAAAGTAAAAATACTAATGCAGTAATGTAGAAGTACTACAAAGTAAAAGTCCTGCATTTTAATCCTACTGAATAGATACAGTATGTAGGATTTGGGGGTATTTAATGGTGTGGTTGCAGAATTCGAGAGCCAGTGTTTGGTTTGTCCCTTCTGGGCTACTGTAGAAAACATGGCGGACTCCATGAAGACGACCCGCTCCGTGTCTAGATATGAAGGGCTCATTCTAAGATCATGAAAACACACCGGCTCTTAGTCTCAGGTGATTAAAACATAGTTATGTATATGATGTTCCCTTTCTGCTAATGTATCCCCCGAAATGCTGCACACTGTTCCTTTAAGTAAAAGTACAGAATAGTATCACCTCAATGTACTTGAAGTATCAAAAGTACTACTTACTCTCAGATACTCTCTGTGTCTGTCTTTGTGAAGCAGACCTCTTATCTCACATGTTCATTTAAAGGGGATCAGCTGCTGGTTCTTTTTATTCTGCCCATCTGGCTGCAATTATGTCACGCGCTGCCTATAACTCGGGCCTCACCAGCGGCAGCAGCGGGAGGATCCCGTCACACTTGGAGCGTTTGAGTGGAGAATGAAGCGTTGTTTTCCGGCAGGAGGAGATGAAAGGACGGCTGCGCGTGTTCGGTCGAACTTGTCCGACCGGTTTTCACTCTCCTCAGCCACCGAGTGTCAGCTGTGACGTCGGGACGAGCTGCCCGCGGACATCCGCAAGTCAGAGGATGAAAACAGTCAGCGCACGGTGCAGATAGTTCACCGTGAGCAGGATTTAAACAGCGTCCTATCTTTGGAATTATGAATTAAAAAGTGCAGCAGCTGTGATTACAATATTTGTGCAGCTACGACCCCATGAATGGGAACTAGCTGTACCATGTTTTGGCACCAGATTGTGCTTTTTAAGGTGCACATCTGAAGCAACCACATTATCCATACTCTGTGTTTGAAGGCAAGGCAAGGCAAGTTTATTTGTATAGCACATTTCAACAACAAGGTAATTCAAAGTGCTTCACATAAAACCATTAAAAGCATCAAAACATAAGTCAAAAGAAAAGGAGATTTAAAAACAATTAAGAACATTCATTAAAACACAGTGTAAGACAGTTTCATAGTAAAATGCAGAAATGCAGGAAATTGATTACCAGTATGGAAGACATTTAAAACATGACTCTCCGTGTTTCTGCCGCATTAATTCAATTTTTGCCACCCATGTTCCTCTGGTGTGGACGTCGACGCTATCTTAGTACAATGCAATCGTCACTGCAAAGTTGAGGTTCTTTATGCCTTAGGAAAACTTCACAAAACCTTTGACGTTTCTTTTATCCTTAGGTCAAAAACACTTAGAAAAACCTGTATGACGTTTCTTTTATCCTTAGGTCAAAAACACTTAGAAAAACCTGTATGACGTTTCTTTTATCCTTAGGTCAAAAACACTTAGAAAAACCTGTATGACGTTTCTTTTATTCTTAAAAAAGGGTCCCTGGTGGTCTGTGGCAATCTAACTCTGCTCTTTTCTTCAAATGCAGGGACGCTGTGCTGTAATTTAAGTGTAAAAACCGAGTTAAAAATGAACAACACAATCATTCCCTCACAAAAAGTTATTTCATAAGTGCTGGAAGGCATTCTTTGCTGCTGTTACTTGGTCTGTTGGGACCAGCAGCTAGTGGTGGCTAATGCTAGCTGTGCATCAAAAGTTACTTTAAAATCAAACAACTTGTTCTTGACTATATAGTGCAAATAAACGAGTACAAGATATGACACATACAGCGTACTTTTAAGTCCAAGATTCTGATTATTTGATATATTTATTCACACTGCAGTAACACGACTGGGTCTTTCTTTTGCTGCGAGCAGAACTAGCAAACTAAAGCTAAACTAGACCTTCAAAAACTCAAAATATAGACAGTAACTAAACACAAAACACACAAAAAAAACTTGTATAATATGTTCCTTAAATCATATGTGGGTATTTCTCACTGTTGTAACTGTCTAATTAAGTGTGTTAATACTCAGCAAGACAAGAACCGAGCTAATAAAGTTTAAAATGAAAAGCTGAGAGAATGAATGTAGTCTGGGAGTGTTCCCTCTGAGTTTCAGCGAGCACAGTTGAGTCACAGGAAAGGGCTCGCTGTCTCTGCGTGAGTACTACGGAGATGTCCAACACTGAATAACTGGAATGCTTCACATAGTTGTGGTTTTTCACTCAGCAGCAGAAGCAGGAAAACAGTCAGACGGATAAACAGACTGACGCTCAGGCAGAAAACTCTGCAGGAGCTGAGCTGAAGTAAGAGCTCCTGTTGAATGAGACTATTCTGTGTGATGTGCAGTTAGCAACAGGTTGACAGTGGTGGTACCTGTGATCCTGGCTGGAGCTGAGGGATATCTACCATGAGGGAGGCGGACCTGCTCTCAGTGATGCAGCAGGCCACACTGTTAGAAACACCGACGCACGATGAACCTTTCAAGGTTTCGTGACGCACAACGTTTCTTATGTTCAACAACATATTATTGAAATTAAAACGTATGAAAACCTCATTAAAAGCGCTGCCAAGAATGGTTTGCAGTATAAAGAATACTTGACGTAAATGTACAACAAGTGTGTTTTTTTAACATTAACCAAATCCTATTTATTTTGACTTAAAGGGGAAATATCATGAAAAATGTTTTCAGTTCTTGTGCACGTACATTTGGAGTGCCTATGAACCCACAAACTGTGGATTAAGACAGTCCGGTACGTTGTTTTTGTGGACTTTCTAGATCAGAAAACATGTAATTCATTCAGTATGTCCCAATATGTATGTCACATACAGTATACCAACATTACCAGGATGTTCTGCTACATCTGGCCAGCGTGATCCACAATCCTGCGCAGAAGATATTTAAGCAAGAGGGGTCAAAGTTCAAGGTCCGTTTCTATTTCTCTCCATTTTCCTGATTATACTGACATACTTTTACTGAAGTTTTCAACATTTTCAATACGGGACTTTTACTGTTTAATGGGTATTTCCCATACCTGCAGGTGTTCAGTGGGAACCAGGTGACTCTTCAGGGGCCGTAGCAGGTGAGTCACATCAAACCCTTGGGCCCTCCTGTGTGGAAGTACCATGTGTCTCCAAAAGGTCCCACACTGTACCATTATTCTGTCAGTATGCTGTGAACGCCACAGCAGGAGCTGCGTCAAGCTCACCACAGTGAGATGAGGATGTTGCACGCGTCCATTTGGCCTTCAAACTAAAAGCTTTCTCTTAATAAATACTTGTTTTCTATATTTGCCTCTCAACACAGTTCTATACAGTATTTAATGTTAGTATTTTATTCATTATTATATAGTAATATATATTTTATATATTAAGTTATTACCATGCTGCATAATATGTAAACAAATTACTGAATTGTTGGTTTATTTCTTCATACTGTATGTACATTTTTCTATTTAAAGGGAAATGATTCTTAAAGCTGCACTAAATATTACTTTATTTTAAAGATGTCAAACACAAATGACACTGACAACAGAAAGAACATTGTGTACATAGTTTTATGCTCTTCTTTGTGTATTATTCATGCACTTTTTTATGTAAGCTCATTTCATTCATTGATTTATTTAATCAATTAGTCATTTTAAAAGTTTATTTTATTACTCTTTCCTATTGTATTTATTATTATTGCTACTGGAATAGACCTTTAGTGTAATGACACATTATAAATACATTATTGTATCAATTCATATATTCATTATAATGTTATATACTTGTATGTTGTATGTATTTAATATTTGATAATATATCAAAATTTGTATCTTTTAATTTCTTAATCGACATGGACAAATATAAAGTATTACAACCGATACTGAGCTAACATGTCAACATGAGCAAACGGATGAAGACCATCGAATACAGTTGAAAGCTCTGGAGAAAAAAGTAAGTGAGTCGAGCTTGAGTTGGTATTGTTTTTGTCAAAATATGTTTCATATTGGCTGCAAATAAAATTGGGAAAATAACTAAATAACAAAAAAAACCCGCATGGATTAGTTCTGCAGAGCCAGAAACTGGTTTTATTTTGAAATGCATCACAGGAAGTGGTATTAATGGCGGTTCGTGTCAGCTTGACTGGCGATTCTCGGTGACACATCTCCTCCTCCACCTCCTCCTCCGCGGCTCCACTTCACCATTGTGTGTGTGGAGCTCAGTGAGCGTTGAGGTCGAGGCTGCCGCAGGGTGGGGGGGGGGACGGACGATGGCGGAGAATTAACAAACAAACAAACAAACGGACTATAATTTAATCCTCCATCTTCTTCTTCTCCTTCTTCTTCTTCCTCCTGACCGTCCGCCGCTTCCCGCTCCCGGCCTCACCGACATCACACCCATGCAGCAGAGGAGCCCCTGGACGGGACTAGCTACATGTGGTGAGTGACAGACACCGACACCTTTAAATACACAGAAACTTGTCCTCGCGCTGCCAGCCAAACGTCCCTCGCGAGCCTGTGGGCAACGCGTGAGCGGTTTGTGACGTCACGTTAACTTATGAGAGGAAGAAAGAGCCGTTTGTTTAATTAACGTCACTAAAGATTTAACAATAATTATCAGACATTATAGTTTACACCTTTATACCGCGGCAGGAGCCGGTTAATAAGCAGAAAGAGTGAGGTTTTTATGTAAAATTAAAATAATACAAAATAAAACAAGAACAACCGCTTTTCTCTCCGGTTGTTTGTGGAGGTTGTGGCCAGGTGCGGGAGCCTGGTCGCCGGGTAAGTAGGCGGGGAGCAGCCGGTGTGTCTGGAGGTCCCGGAGGGTCTAAAAACCAGCTGCTGCTTTGACAGCTTTATGCTGCGCTCTCTGGGTCTCTCGCAGTGATTAATACCGGAGCATTAAGACCGGCATGTGAGCAAATATCCGGACAAGGAAACTATGAAAATGGCTTTTAATTGATATTGTGGGTTTAGTTGGTTAGAGGTGGTCAGTAGTGACTTTAAATGTCTTTTAATGTTTCTGTATGGGCTTGTGGTTCACTTTTTGGTCCTCAACATTCAGCTCATAGTCCTTAATATGTGTAATTAATAGTGCTTAATTACACGTATATGTACTGTAGTATCAACAAAACACACCTGTCATGTTTAGTAGAATAAGAACTTCATGTTTTAAGTTTTGATAAGAGCCAGACTGATACTTGTGTTTTGACAAAGGCAGATACATATACTTTAATATTTTCAGTTTCATTTTCTGGATTTCTTTATGTGTCCATAATACGTACTGAACTGGACACTCCCTTTAATGGAATTAAATGAATTAGTTAATTCAATTATGATTAATAACGACTGTATAAAGCCTTTAAAACTTACTATCTATTATTAATTAATATATTGTTGCCCCTTTCAATTAATTAGCAATCTGTCTATAAAGTAAAGATATCTTGAATTAAACTATCTGGGTGACCTGCAGTCAATAAACAAACCCAAAGGTATTACATTTATATTTAAAAGAAAAACAGTGAAAAGTAGCAAAAACAGTCCAGTTTGTTTGAATTGAACACAGAAAAGAAAAGAGTTCATCCACCTTTTTACTACCAACACATGAAACAGAGGCCACTAATCTGTAAAAGGTGATCTGCAGTAGCTGCACGAAGGCAGCGTGTCAAACCAAGTATCCCACAGTTGTGTTTACACTGGTTACACTGGGGGGGGGGTCAGAGGTCAGAGGTCAGCGTGTTGCATGTTTCCTGGCGTGGAGTCGAGGTTTAAAGGGAAGAATGTGTTCGTTGGAGCGGGCGGAGTTAAAGCAGACTGACAGACGTCCGCTCTGCTCTCGGTACAATCAGCACTTTGTGTGCATTATGTAAGACTTCGACATTGGACTCGCACACCCTGCAGGGCTGCCGGTCACACTCGACTCCGACACGAGAGCCGACTGACGAAGACGTCGAAGACACAAGCCGATCGACGGGCAGTTAACTGAGAGGCTGAGGCCATGCTGGCTGCACAGCGGCGCTTCAAGCTAAATGCTAACTGTCTCTCAAAGACAACGCTAACATGCTATGTGTAGCAGGCACAGTGTTCGCCAAGCTCCCCGTATTAGTTTAAGATAACGGTGTTTATTTAGGGGGAAATTGTTGCGCAGCAGTTGCGGTACAAAGTAGGAAAGAGTGCAAATAACACTAAATATAATGAACTAAATAAAGATTAGCAATAAGGTGCAAAAAAAACCCCAATGTACACAGTGACAGAAATGTAAACAGTTAACAGGGAGGGTCAGAAATAAGCAGCATGCTCTGATTTGTTAATCAGCAGGAAACACAAACTACAGCTGAGGCTGATGGGAAAGTTCTGAGTTGGACACATTCAGATTCAGACCTGATGGATCAGCGTTAAAGTTCCACACGGTACGGGACGTTATGTTCCCCCGGTGTATGATACATGGAGACACGATCCAAGTTTGATTTGACACTCGACTATTTCATATTTAGCTGTTGCAGCTCTTCTTTCACAGCACACATTGTTCAACTGTTTTTGGTGCAGCTTTTTGGAGGTTAAGTCTAGTTTTTAAATTGTTTTGGTTTAACTTTCTTAACACACCTGAAGTGCGACCCACTCCTTATTTGAGCTTCAAACAACAACAACAACAAAAAGACAATTTCCCGTAAGCTTCGGTCCGTATATTTACTGTAACATCAGACAGAAACCCAAACGGGACAAACGACTGAGTCATCAATGACTCAAGAAAGACAGATAAAAGACGTATCACATGTTGTGTTTGTGTTTCATCTTTAAGTGACACACTCACACACACACACACAGGTATATCCTGCAGTGTGCTGAGGACGCGTCAGTAGCAGTAAACACACAGGATTTCATTCTGTGAGTAAAGTCCAGCTTCACTTCCTGGACTCTGAGTTTCCCTTTGAACACAGTCATTATCGGCAGCAATAAGGAACTCAGGCGCCTCTTCTACACAGAAAACAAAACAAAGCCGTCACAACACAACGTGGAAGAACAGAAGAGAATGGTTATCGCTGCGAGTTCTCATGAAATGAAAACAAAGAGTTTCAGAGGATAACGTTCTGTTTCTCTGCCTGAGCGCTGCAAATATAAAGTGTCTCTTTAAAACAGGTCAGTCAGCAGCAACATGTTCCGACATGTCAGACTGAACAGTGTGGGCAGAGACACACACACACACACACACACACACACACACACACACACGCTGTGAGTCAGGTAGACACACACACACACACACACACTGTTACTCAGGTAGACAAACACACACACGCACACACACACACACGCTGTGAGTCAGGTAGACACACACACACACACACACTGTGAGTCAGGTAGACACACACACACACACACACACATGTGAGTCAGGTAGACAAACACACACACACTCACACACACACACACTCACACACACACATGTGAGTCAGGTAGACAAACACACACACTCACACACACACAGACACACTCACACACACACACTGTTACTCAGGTAGACAAACACACACACACACATGTGAGTCAGGTAGACAAACACACACACTCACACACACACACACACACACACACACATGTGAGTCAGGTAGACAAACACACACACACACACTGTTACTCAGGTAGACAAACACACACACGCACACACACACACACGCTGTGAGTCAGGTAGACACACACACACACACACACTGTGAGTCAGGTAGACACACACACACACACACACACATGTGAGTCAGGTAGACAAACACACACACACTCACACACACACACACTCACACACACACATGTGAGTCAGGTAGACAAACACACACACTCACACACACACAGACACACTCACACACACACACTGTTACTCAGGTAGACAAACACACACACACACATGTGAGTCAGGTAGACAAACACACACACTCACACACACACACACACACACATGTGAGTCAGGTAGACAAACACACACACACACACACACACACTGTGAGTCAGGTAGACACACACACACTGTTACTCAGGTAGACAAACTGTATTTTGAAAACCATAGACTAGCTATAAGAAGTGGACGTAGTCGTCATAGTTTGAGAACTTTGGTTTTGAAGCCTTGAGTTTGGCATTTTGGCCGTCGCCATCTTGTTTTTTGCAACCAATGAACAGGAAGTGACCATATTTGGACTGTGGGTGGAGTGACGTAGAGACCTGTCAATCACAGTGTAGCCCCGCCCTAAAGCATCCCCTGCTTTATGGTCTACTTGACTCTAGATGGACCATAATTTACTAAATGAACATCATGCTGTATTGAAGAAGACTTGAAACTAGAGATTGAGACATAAACTCATGTTTACAATGTTTACTGAGGGAATAAATCAAGAGAGAAGTAGAGTCATTTTCTATAGACTTCTATACAACCAGAGGAGTCGCCCCTGCTGGACACTAGAGAGAATGCAGCTTCAACACACTTCAGCAGTCTTGATGAGTTATTGTACAAATATCATAACAATACTTTTTCACTGTTTTTCGACCACACCAAAATCGGAGGCCTTTATCGGTTAATCTGACGATTATTTTCCTTCATTTATTCGTGAAGATGAAAGTTATAATTTCCCACAGCTCAACGTGACGTCCTCAAAGATCTTGTTTTGTCTGAAAGCCAAATATATTTTAGTTTATTATCATGTATAAACGAAGAAAAGGATCAACTGGAAGCACAGAATATTATTTTAACTTCTGCTGAAAATGACTTAAATTATTATTTGATTATCAAAATAGTCTGTGGATCTACTGTTGTATTAATCGACTTATTGCAGCTGCAAAGCCTTTTCTTTCTGCGTTTCCCCCCCAGAAGACGCTCTGGAATGTATTTTTTCTGGTGCAAACTTAAAGGCAGATAATGATCAGAAACCTGTAAAAGAGAAAGTGTTGACATGGCGCTTTATCACACTTTATTTACGGGAACAAAACAGGACGAGAGCTTTTTATCTGTGATCTGGATTTGATCAACACGGGGATTCACCAAAGCACCCGATCGCATCTGTGAAACCCCAGAGTGACTGAAACACTCTGCCGCTCCACAGCCGGCCTGCGAGAGAGAGGAAGAAAGATGGCGGGCGGTGGAGTGTGCTGCTGGCTGTCGTCAGGATGACTAAACACAGAAGCCTGCTGAGCAAGAACATTCCTGTGAGGGAGGAAGCTGCAGCTCGGGCCAAACAGCAACACGCTGATCCAGAGAACTGTCACCACAGGAGCAGAGGCACCAACACGTCGCCTCACCTGTGACATCACACCTGCAGAAAGAGCCGACTCAGCGGTGTTCTCACTTTTTGTTTCATTTACGCTCAGACAGCTGATTTACTGACAAGTCACATGACTCACAGTTCTGCTCTTTGCTTAAATTTATATTTATTCTTTTTTAATGGTGTCACTCTTATCTGGAGAGATTATGAAAGAGATGCAGCAGTGATTAATTAAATACGTGTAAATGTGATCAGTGTGAGCATTAGTTCATCGTTTTAGGTTATTAGTAGAAATACCAAGCGTGAGCGTCTCTTCGTCCCGTCTGATCATAGACTGAATGTCTTCGGGTGGTTTTTGGACTTTTGGTCTCTTTGGTCAGTGAGGTAAACAACGGTAGCAATGTTGAGTTTTTATTAAAACTAAACGCCGTGTTTTTCTTGCCGAATGGAGACCCAGTAGTCCTGCGGTTGATTTGAGCAGCGACCGCGTTGATGATCAGTGAACTGTCACATGTTCGGTGGTGCACATGTTCTGGTTTCAGCTTCTCAAATGTGAAGATGTGTCTCTGACAGGGAAGTAAACCCAATCCTGTTTTTGGACGACACACAAAATACAGCATGTGATGAATAATCGTCAGATCAATCGCTAGTGAAAATGATAATATATATATTAGATCTAATAATAACGAGTTGCAGACGTAGTGTACATGCAGACATGGTGCTCATGAGGTCACGTGATCACATGGGTTCACATGTTTCCGTCTGTACTCTTGAGAGCAGAGCTGCTGTAACACAACACCAGCTCTGATAGTTTACTCAATGGAAAGGTATGTGACACACACGCACACACACCCGTACACACACACACACACACACACACACACACACACACACACACACACACACCTGTCAGATCTCCATGACAAAGACTTTGGTCTGTTTTTTTTCCCACAACTGCAGCGTTTCTGAAACTATTTTTGGGTTTCTGCCTCATCACACAGACAGCTGGCAGAGGGGGGGGGGGGGGGGGGGGGGGGGGGCATATTTGAATCTCAGCCAGCTGATCCAGAGTCACAAGAAACGTTTTTCATTCGTAAGGATTCCCGATCGGAGTGTGTCCACACTTCGGTTTTTATGTTCAGAAGTCAAGTGTCTGCAGGAAAAGAGACAGACAGACATGGGGGGGGGGGGGGATGCATGTCTCTCTCTCTCTCTCTCTCTCTCTCTCTCTGTGATCCTATGTCTCTCGCCCCGTCACCTCCTCACCTCGTCCTCTCTGGGTGTCGGAGCAGATGGCCCCTCTGAGGGGCCCCGCATGGGTTTAAAGTAGAGAGGAGAAGGAGGGAGAGCCGATGAATAATCATATATAAGAAGAAGGGTGTGTGTGTGTGTGTGTGTGTGTGTGTGCAGTTTAATTCAGTCGCTGTCAGCACTTTCTGACGCCTGTTGGCTGAGTAATCGAGAGGTCACAGGTTCAAATCCCCAACCCAGCAGCTGCCTTCATCAGCACTCCGACACACAAAGTAACTAAGTACATTTACTCTTCAATACCATTATTACTCGTCCACTTTCTACCTTATTTATATTATATTTAACATGTATTCTACTTCATAGTTCTACTCTACAACTATTCAGACGTACATATTGTACTTTTTACTTTACTTTGCAGACTGCAATGTAAAATATGCTGCTGTGCTGTAGATGAAACGTGTGAAGTAGTGGAACATTAAAAGGCTTCTTATCGTTGAAAGCATCAGTAGTAATATTCCAATAATATGATTTATATATTATAATAACATAACTCTCTGATAAGGACCTTCAGATTTGCTGTAAACTGAATATCTTTAAGTTTAGCAGTTATAATTTACATAAGTACAAGGAGTAATACCACACTGTAAAGTATTGGCAACAGTAAAAGTACTCCGTGTTGTATTATTATTATTATTGTGAAGTATTATCTTTGATGTATTAACATTTGAGCAGGACGTTGATGTAGTTTAGTGTGAAACATTATATTTCATAAACGATCACATTGTTTGTTATTAAAATAGTACCTGTAGAATACACGTAGAGGAGGGACAAGTACAACATTTCCCTCTAAAATCGAGTGAAGTAGAAGTAAAGTACCTCAAATATACTGTCGGTCGTACAAATCTGAGCATAACATTGAAATCGAAATAAATTGCGTTTGTGTGTGTGTGTGTGTGTGCGTGCGTTTGTGTGCGTGTGCGTGCGTGTGTGTGTCGTCAGGACGGAAGTCGCCTGTTTCCTGTGTTGTGTTGTTCAGTCAGAAGGTGTCAGACTGACTCCCACCCAATCAGCTGACTGCGGCTCACATGGGAGCAGGTCAGCTGACTCACACACACACACACACACACACACATTTCTCATGACAGTTTGCGAGGAAGTCGCTCCGCTTCCAGGAAACCTGTGACTTGTCCGTCACAACTTTCCGTGTCACCACTCGTGTGTTTCTCAGCAGCACACTTCATGTTTCAGTTCATATCAACATGTCAACATGTCTCCATTCCTCATATTTAATTACCCGAGTACAAACTTCAGGTACTTTACTCGTGTCCATTATCATTTGTGTAACTTTATACTTCTCCTCCACTACTTCTCAGAGGTAAATATTGTACTTTTTACTACATTAGTTACAGTTCTTCATCTCCTTCCTGTCCAGTTTAAACCTCGTATCTCCAGATGTGCTGATGTTGAATGTTTGTGATGAACTGAAGGATGAAATGTTCCTTCATGTGTTGATGAAATCCTCAGACTTCTTCAGATGAATAAACTCTTTAAAGAGACTCTTGGATCAGCTGTAACTTTTACTTTTACTTCTCATACCTTCAGGTGATCTCCAACATTCTCTGCCATCGTTCGTTTCATCGGTAAAAGTTCATCGTCACTGAAGGTTTGATGCCGTCCTGGTTTCTCTGAACCGTTTTGTGTCTCCGCTCCACAGATCCATGTTGGGTAACGGGGTGAAGCGGAAGCTGGACGAGGACGAGGACGTTTCGTGGGAAGGCCGGCGTCCTCAGGCGGTCGGCGGCATGTCGCACGCGTCCTACACGCTGCAGCGCCAGACGGTCCTCAACGTGTCCCTCATGAAGCTGTACGGCCCTCGGACGGGCGGAGACCTCGGCCTGCAGCGCCGAGTCCTCATCAACAACGTCATCCGCCGCATCCACGACGACTTCAGGCTGGAAGGAGGCGTCGGCGCGCTCTTCTTCTCGGCTGCGCCGCCCGTCGCCGTCGCCGCCGCCGCCGCCGCCTGCGAGGACGAAAGCTACCGACAGCCTCCGTCTCCTGCCTCCTCCTCCTTCAGCATCCTCTCGTCACCGCTGACGGCGCTGGACTCCGGCCTGACTCCGGCCTCGCTGCTGGAGGAGGACCTGCCCATGTTCTTCACCCTGCCGCCCTCCTCCTCTTCCTCCCAACACCACCTGCACCACTCCCCGAGGCCGCCGCCCTCGCCGTCGCCCAAAGACAGCTTCTCCTCCGCCCTGGAGGAGATCGAGGAGCTCTGTCCCTCCTCCTCGGGCCCGCCGTCACCACCTCCTGCTCGGGTCCAGTTTGATGCTGTCATGAAGGAGGAGGGGCGGGGCTTTCAGGAGGTGGAGAAACCTCCTCCTCCTCCTCCTGCTCCGTCCTCCCCGGGCTCCTTCCTGACGGACTTCGCCCTGGACGACGTCCTCTTCACAGACATCGACACGTCCATGTACGACCTCGGCCCCTGCCCGCCTCCGTCGGGAGAGCCGCCATCCAAGATGGCCCCCGTCATGACGACGGACGACCTGGTCCGGTCGATGTCGGGGTACGGAGCGGCGGGGGCCGGCGCCCAGAACCAGCCTTTTAAGATGGACCTGGCGGAGCTGGACCACATCATGGAGGTGCTGGTGGGCAGCTGAGAGGACGAGTCAGACTTTCTAGAACTTCTTGTTCGATTTTGTACAGTTTTAAAGTCCCGACGTGCTCCACGCTGGTTTTATTCTGGAGGACTGAAGCTGCTGCGTGTTGAGCTTTAACCTCGATGGATTATCAGGACATTCGGTTCCATTGGCTGTTAGTCACGTGTCCTTTTCACGCACTGTCCAGAACCGGCCAATGAGAGAAACGACGGCGTCCGTCACGACGGCATCGACGCACTGATTAGTTCCATGAGCTCTCCGAGCGTCTGGCTCTCGGGACCGATGGTGGTGAGAAGAACCGGGACAGTTTGAACATCGGCTGAGTTAAAGCATCAGCAGCACACCGCCGCTCTGAGGAGCCGCCGCTTCAACGCGGTCCTCACTGACGTGGAAGCTCAGCGTGAAGCTCCGTCCTGTTTTCTACCGCTGTCCGAGAAATTGTAAGAAACAAACGAGACTTTTCTACCGTCGGTGCATGTTTTCACACATCCAGTGCCTTTTTAAAGAAAAACCTCGATCACACGGTCACGCCTCGCTGTTCCTCTTTGTTTGATCACCTTCATTTCATCAAGTGTAATCATGGATCCATAAAGAGAAACCAAACGTACGCGTCAATGAAAGAGTTTGTTTTGTTCTTTTCATTGGATTTGATAAGAAGATAAATATAAATTCTTATTAATTCATTCTGGTTAAAAACACGTCATTGGTTGAGTTAAAAGCTGAGCTGAGTTACCAAGTTTACGAACTGAAACTCTAATTAATATATCGTTTCAATATGAACACACATTTAGACAGTAATAACTTCATCTTTTGGTGAATATTCGAAGCGTTGTAGACGTTGGCAAAGCGACAAAGAATTTGTAGGAAACTAAAACATTTAACTCTCAAGTTGCCTCCTAAGTTCAAAATACAACATTTATGTTGATTTGAGCTCAAACAACACTTAGCTTAGCATAAAGGAAACAAAGATGCACCAACTAGTTACCTCCACAGCTCACAAATCAACTCGTGGTGTTTCATTTTAATGCAGCAATGTAAACACAGTTTGAGTGATTCCTCGTTCTGTGTTTGAACAGCTTCAGTCTCGTGTGGTTCGTTTTAACTCAACCAATGAAACATTTCTTACCACAATAAGAGTTTCAGAGCTGAACTACAACCTGCAGCACAAATGCAACGACTTCACGGCGCGACGGGTCCTTTGATGTGATAAGCAGACTCTCAATAACTCTCTCTGGATTATTTATTACCTCTCGGCTCTCTGCGTGTATTTATTGTAACTCTCGACACTAATATTCAGTTTGTACAGAACATGAATGTGTATTCTTTCAAAGGATTCGAAATCTCATTTAATAAATGATTTGGTTTTATATTTTAGGATTTCAGCAACGCAAACGGCCTCGATTCAAACTCTGCTACAGCTCCAACGTGTGTGTGTGTGTGTGTGTGTGTGTGTGTGTGTGTGTGTGTGTGTGTGTGTGTGTGGATAAACACTGGGCCTGTTTATTTTGTTTTTTACTTTTTTTCTGAACTCCAAAACCCTCGTGTTTGTTTGTTTGTTTGTCTGTCTGTTTGTTTGTTTGTTTGTTTGTCTCTTTGTTTGTTGGTCTGTTTGTTTGTTGGTCTGTTTGTTTGTTGGTCTGTTTGTTTGTTGGTCTGTTTGTTTGTTTGTTTGTTTGGCTGTCTGTTTGTCTCCAGCTGGTACCGACCTGCTGTCTGTGTGGATCAGACCATCATGTCCTGGTACATGAACATTAAAACTGAATCCAGATGTCTTTTAAAAGTCCACCTCTGTGTCTCCACCTGCTGGACAGATGATGTAACCGCAGTACGAGCCGAGTCCAGCGCACAGACGAACGTGTGTGCATAATTAATAACGCACACAGCGTGGTTGTCTTCATTACACACGTGTCTCTATAATACACCGTATTCTACTCATTTAACTTCACAAATGTCTTTCACATTTAATTCTTGTGTTTGTTGGTTTTCTGAGATCTTCCTGCAGCTGTTTCACCAACATTTACAGTTTATTTAAACTATTTTTATACAGACGCGAGACTAAGAACCTGCTGTGGATCCTCATGAAGTAGACGTATCGGGACACGGTGACATCATCGTTTATGATAAATACAAACAGATGTTTTTACTCTTTTTACTGCGAAATCAACAAAGTCAGTGATTGTCACAACAAACCTAAATTCATATTTTATTGTGAAACGTTCTCCACTGTGTGCTGTTTGGTTTGTGTCCGTGCAGAGAATGAACGAGCGGTCGTTGAACATTAAACTAAATGTTGCGTCTGGTGCTCGTAGCTCTTCTGTGGCTGCAGGTTTATTCACGACGTCACCAGCAGAGCAGGAAGTGGTCATCAGTGACTCTGTGCCTTGTCCGATGCAACAGGACTTTGTGCTTCTGAAAATCATATTTGAATGTTTGAAATGAGGATTCAGCTCTGAGGGGGGGGCACTTCCGTAATTTTATTTTCTACATTAAACGGGAATTCTCTCATCTTTGTCTTCTCGTCTTTGATTTATGATCTTCGTCTTCTGGTTCGTTTCTCAACGTCGCGAAGAATATTCTCAACTTAATTATCTCGTTCCTGCTTCTTACTCTCAAAACTTTGAGGAAGTTTTATATTAAAATGTTTTATGAAACAAAATAATATATCAAATGTGACATTCACCACCTCGACTTCTTTATAACAGTTAAAACAAATATGAATTATATTAATTCATATTTGTTTAAAGGCAGAATACAGAAGTACAAACTTCTTAGTTTTACAATTAATCATTTAAAATACTTCTTTGTAATTGTAAATGCTTTTAAACTTTGAGTTTTAATGCATAATTTGCATATTTTTTAAATAACTAATGCAGTAAAACTGTAGCAACGTAAGTCTATAAAGTTACGGCTGTTACTTCTATAAACGTTTATTCATGAAGCGTTTCAGACAGAAGCGCTGCGTTTGTTGTGTGAGTGAACGGAACACAGAGGAAACAGAAACACGCAGAGAAGATATCGATTTTAATTTCTTGTGTACACTAAAAGTAAAATTTACACACGTATAGTCTCAAAAGAACCCGGGCATGCACGATAACCTTTTGACAGGCTCTTCAAGTGATTCAGTTTTTTTCCATAGGAATTTTCCCGTACGTTTTACAGTCCATAGTTTAACTGTACACAGTCTAAAGCCACAGTGAACTATGATTACATCCATTTCATCTTTACAATGTGCAAAATCCTCCTGGGAGACGGGGCCGACAGTAGTATGAGCAAAACAAAAAATAAAGGAATATTGCAAAACATGAGCAAATAAGAGCCGCAACGACAAAAAGCACTTCATATCAGGACAGCGTACGCACACCCGGCACACGGAAGCAGAAATTGGTCCCTTGATTCCCTTCTGATGCGAGTCCACCGTCACTGCAGAGACACTTAAGTCTCAGTGGTTTTAACCGAAGAAAACAAAACAAACAAAAAGTCCCGTTTTCACCCCTCAAAAACAAAAGAACGGAGAGAGAAAGGACACAAAGGAGGAAGGAAACGTGTTCATCCAGCGGCCACACGTGTACGAAAGAGATCAACGTGGCATTAAGATAAAAGCTCCGAACGACAACCGAGCACACGTCAACTCACCGGCGGAGGAAGTTTCCCCAAACTAAAGAATAAAAACATCCTGCGTTCTAGAGACAGCAGCAGTGAGGTGGGCGGGGCATAACTTAAGTTAAAAACAGAAGAAGAAGAAGAAGAAGTGGACACTGCGGGTTAAAGAAAAGTTAAAAATCTAAGAACGAAGGCCTTCAAACACGACGAGGGGACAAAAACGTTCAGCTGGATTCTGCAGGCAGTGTGGTTTCAAGTCGATAAATATATATTTATATGTAGAGCGATCTTATAGATGTATATAAATGTATTCATTTAAACTTACATTATATTCCACTTCATTTTGATTCAAAGAGCTTCAGCCGGAGTTTCCTTCACAGACACGAACACACTCCCACCACAGAGACGCTCACCATTAAAAACAAGGAAAACAAAAAGGAAGAGAAACATTTAATCCCTGATTATATACACGATGATCCTTCTACACGGCGACGCCTTCCACTATAAATTAATCTGTTAATGTGCAGGTCGTCCTTCACCTCAGAGCTGCTGCGGACGTAAATGCTTCGCTTTACTTAAAAAATAATAATAATAATAATAATGTTGAAAAACAAAAGCGCAAATTAAAAAAAATAAATAAAAAAAAGTATGAAAGGGAACTAAGCTGCTGCAGGAGAAGAAAGAACGAAGGCGAGGACAACTTGTTAAGATGGGCCCAGTCGGCGGGGGAGGGGCCAGTGG